>LAPY01002991.1:29591-59034 GCA_000970635.1 Eragrostis tef
GGAGCCCGACCGTCCGCCCGCGGGTGGCAGCGGCGGCGTCGCCGTCGTCCCGACCGGCTGCGGTGGCGCCATTGGCGGCGGTCGTAGTACCGGGAGAGCTGCTTTGCTTGGGTGGACGAAATGGAGTGGCTTGGTGGATCGGCGAAGTGGAAGAAAGGTGGTTTGTTCTTTTTTTCTAACAAGACATAAGGTCGCCGGTGGCAAGACGACGTGCGAGCACGTACTCGCGGCCATGGGTCAATGCTGTTGGACGAAATCTTGATGGTGCAACATGCAAAGGGTACGACTACATCAATTGGTGGATGGTCGTCTGTGCAGGGGAAGGTCAGGAAAATGGTGGACGGTAGGAACGACTACATTTTCCTTCAATGGACAAAGCCCGTCCATTACAAATGATTCAAATAGTAGGAACGGCACAACAATATAAACCCTCATTTTAAATGAAATGATACAGAAGTCAATGTCGCCTAACGGAATTTCAACCGGCAGAGACTCTATAAGAGAAACTTTTATGTTGGAGACCACACCGAGACTGCCTCCCGACCCACACGAAGACTAATTGCTACCAGCGAAGGAAGAATAGAAGTGATCCACATGAAGACTGGTCTGCCCGCGGAGGAGGGAGGGAAGTGCAAATAACCCAAGTCAGTGTTCAGCTCAAGACATAAAGCCAAGAGCCGTATCAAGTTAGCTAATGACACGGTTGTAAATATGATCTTTCTCCCTCCTATAAATATGGAGGGAGATGGTCTTGTACGATCATCTGTTTTTCGGGCCACGAGCCAAAGAATAAGCATTCGGACCGCACCAAACTTTTTCTCAACACTTCACCCCTTCGCCCAACATAGCGGGCAAAGGAAGGCTTCGCGTAGTCAAACACTGCAGGGAACATGAATACAAACGCCTTCGCCTAGGACTTCAGGCTGGAAGGAGGGCTTCACACACATCGGACAACGACCTGAATCACGACGGAGGCCTTCATGAGGAGATCCAGGCACATCAATAACCTTCGACAGCCTTCGAACAAACCAAGACGACATCAACTCTACGTTGGAGGGCTTCGACGTCTCACCGAGACCTTCGATCCCCCAACACAAAGGAGGGCTTCGCGTAGTCAAAAACTGCAGGGAACATGAATGCAAACGCCTTCGCGTAGGACTTCAGGCTTGAAGAATGGCTTTACACACATCGGACAACGACCCAAACCACAACGGAGGGCTTCGCGAGGAGATTCAGGCACATCAATCACCTTCGACAGCCTTCGAACAAACCAAGACGACATCAACTCTACGTTGGAGGGCTTCGACGTCTCACCGAGACCTTCGATCCCCCAACACAAAGGAGGGCTTCGCGTAGTCAAAAACTGCAGGGAACATGAATGCAAACGCCTTCGCGTAGGACTTCAGGCTTGAAGAATGGCTTTACACACATCGGACAACGACCCAAACCACAACGGAGGGCTTCGCGAGGAGATTCAGGCACATCAATCACCTTCGACAGCCTTCGAACAAACCAAGACGACATCAATTCTACGTTGGAGGGCTTCAACGTCTCACCGAGACCTTCGACCCCCCAACATTTTAATTTACCGATATTTGTGCCTAGGAGATGGTGTCCCGCCCCACAACCATGGCAGATTTTATTTCTGAAAAAAAATCAATGCTGAAATATCACAGAAAGACAATCACAGCGGTAGTTGGTCGGACTCCCAGTGAGAGGTCCAACCCTCTGGGACTTGCACTTCCCAGGGAAGTACACCAACATGCAGATTAATATCATTATTACCTTAAAACACCATTGGCAGAAAGCCTGAGTACTAATTACAAAGCAAGACTTAACTGTCAACGGAACTCTAGACCATGCATAGGCTCAATAGGATAACTGATTTTACAATGGACTCGCACTAAGCATTACTAATCTTTGCTATAATATTCTTAGCCAAGTTTTATCTTCATTAACAGTGGCATAATGGTGCCTAACTGAAAACAACATGTGAATATAACAAGTATGAACAACAGATAGTATAGTAATATCAACAGTAGTAAATCATCAATATACCAACATAATCATCATCAAGTGCCATTTACTACGTGAAGGCGCAATTCACGAGCGGTACTCATTTCTGCGAGGGACAGCGATTGCAATCGATTTACACCAGCTGGGAAAACCCGAAGTACACGACGTATATGCACAAAAGTCATATACGGCAACATTTTGCAAGACAGTAAACAATCAACACGGCGCTAGTCTCAGGGATTGGGCAGCCGTCCCACCAACGGTACCTTGTACCTCCCATGGCCTGAACCTGTCCAATACACTGTACAAGGTACCATACTACCTTGCCACCATACAAGCTACTCAGTTTCCTAGTTCCCATTAGCACTAGTATGTACTCAGTAATGTTCAATGCTTGATCAAGAGTGCCAACAACGAATCGGTCCTTAATCGACTAGGCAGGGCTACAGTAGCCAACACCTCCATGTGTTGCTACAACCTATACATGCATATGTCATCCCGCCCGGTCTCAACCAGCAAAAGCATTCTCAACCATTCTCTTGAGGGGATCATCTTTTAATTATCAGAATCAGACCATACTCTGATACTAAACCATAGTCTTAAGCATAGCAGTTTCTATCGAGTAACTAGTACAGACACTTAGCAACATAGGTCATTTGGGAACATGCGATTGGGTTTCATTCAACTCCTACAACTTAAGTGCACAATTCATTCTAGACTTTCTATCATTATATGATCTAGAAATAAAATTTTGCAAAGGGTTTGGAATGAACCGGGGCTTGCCTTGAGCTACACACACACTGTTAGTAACTTCAACTTCTGGTTCTGGACTAGAGAAACCCTTCTGAATATCCTCCTCGTTATCCTGATTCTCGTGTCCTGAAATGCAATCTTATGTCAATAGATGGAAAACATAGAAAATGCAACAACATGTACAATGCAAGGAGTGTAGCTCAGATTAATAGTGATGAACATGGTTCTGAATTGGTGATATGAACTTAGTTTAATTTATTTCTTTCATTGACTCCCATGAAGCATTGCAATAACATTAAGTAATTTGGGTCATAACATCACAAAGCGAGTTCATAACAACATAGAAATTATTCTTAATTCACTTCTGATCATGAACAGTCTTCTTTTTTTTATTGCGAGGATCATTTATGTGTCATACATGCAGAAGTTCAAGGCTTAACAAGCAGTACATGAATTACTAAAAAGATGACAAGTTTATCAAAGAGAATATTATAATTAAAGATTCTCACAGAAATCAGGATCATGGTTTGTACTACTGAACAGAGGATATCAACAGGAGTACAACAAGCCTAAGTTCACATTTTTACGAACAGGAAATAATTTACTATGAATTAATTGGTTTCTAGGTGACAAGACCTATACAGAGTAAAACATGCATAAATAAGGGTTATGGTATACACTAATGTAGAGAGCATAAGCAGAGAGTTCTAACAAGACATAGTTTACATTTTTGCCACGAGCAGATGATTTATGATGAACTAAATGGTGTTTAACTTACAAAAATGGTACAGGTACAAACATAAAGAAACAGGGATCCTTACGCTAACCAGTAGAAATATCTACTCAATAGGAACACAACAAAAGTTATGTTGCAATTTTTGGACATCTATAACTCCAGATCTCGATTTTTGAAGTTTAAGCAGTTTCTGAGGGAGTTGCTTGTAATTACGAAATTGCCACTGCACGGTTTTGAACTGGGCACGCACTGCACGCACGCGGCTTGCACGGCGGGAAGACATGGCGTGGGGATTCCGGCCACAGGGCGTCGATTTGACCAGAATGGTGACTACTGTGAGATTCAGGAACTCTTGGGAGACATGCCGGGCAAGGTCTCGAGGAGAGAAACTCACCGGAGCGAGATGAAGCTGAGGAGGCGGATCTGAGGCGACGGCGAGTTGGCGTCGAAGGGTGGCTGGCCGACGACGAGATCTACGCTGCACGAGACAAGACCAAACTTGATGATGACATGCGCAAGGAGCAGAAAAAGTACCAGACGAGAGGAATCGACGAATGGTTCACCGTCGACGAGGAATTTGGCAAAGAAGTCAATGTCGGGCAACGAAAGGTCGACGAGGAAGACGATGTGATTCCCAGCGAATGAGGCGACGGCGACGAAGAGGTGCTTCGGTGATTCGAAGAGGACGTCACAGCGAAGCTTTGGCGCGGTCGAGATTGAGCTGTGGTGGACAGACGCGGCGGCGCGGCGAGTTTCAAGTGACGGCGTCCATGGCGGTGGCGCTGCTGGGTTTGAGAGGAATGGAGGCGGAGCGAGCGACGAAACGGCGGAATGTGCGAGGTAGGGAGAGAGAACAGAGGCCGGGGCGCGGTTTTGTTGCTCGGCGAAGGTAGGGTCGATCTGGAGCGGTGCTGGACTGCGTGTCGGCCATGCAGTTCGCTGAGGAAGTCGAGGGAGGAAGAGAGAGGGAAATGTGAGGCTGACTGTTTGGGTCCCACGAGAAATTTCTTTTTCTGCAGAATTAACTCTCACTCTTGTAAACTCAATTTGGATGTGTAGATGGACTCTCAAAGTTATCAGATTTTGCATGGATCATCTGTGACACGTGTTAAAGACAGATGTTCATTTGGTTTGATCACAACTTGCAGAAATTTGAATCTGAGATTTAAACAAGATGTTTAAATTTTACAATTCAATGATTTATTTAAGGTACTTCCCAAAAGCAAATGTTACTGGAGTTTCGGCTAGATTTGTATTTCCCCTACAGATTTCACATATATTTTTTGTTGTACATAGTTCTGTTCAAATATTTGAACTTTCTGTTTGAAATTGACTTAATTTCGGATTCTTTTCAAATTTTTAATAATTTCCTTGATTTAACAATTTGAAATTTTCACACAATTAACTCAACCTTCTGTCCTAGCATTGTAGAAAATGAAAAGAGACACCTGGGGTGTCACAACACTGCCTTTTTATCTAGTTCGTCCGCTCTTTTATGATTTATTCTTTTTCCTTCTTATAGGCGCCACTAGTATTCTTAGCCCAACCTCGAAGGAATTGTTTAAGGCGTTGAATCTTAAATTACCATCTTTGGAGTGGAGTTTTTCCTCTTGTTTCCGTGCCCCACACTTGTGCCACTAGATTCGAAAATCCTTCTCTCAAGAGCCACTCGAGCTCAAACTTGAATAAAGGCTGATTGTTAGAGTGCGTACCACTCCCAGTGCTCAAGAGTAGTGGGGTATGATATGATATGTCCCTATTTAACGCTTGGACTGTGGAGAGCAAAAACTTAGTTTCCCATTCCGTATTCACAAGAATGCGATCCAAGGTTTCATAGGTGGGCACCTCCCTAGAGTTAGCCCATGTGAATTTACGATTAGATAGCCTTAGTTTCCTTAAGTCCAAACTATCTATGACAGCATTGAAAAGAAATGGCCATCTATCGTTGTATCTATCATTGTTCTTCTCTTGTGGGTTTCTAATGATGTTAAAATCACCACCCACAAGTAGAGGTAAATTTTCTTTGGCACAAGTTTGGACTAGCTCTGTTAGAAAGGTTTCCTTAAATTCCTCTTGGGCAGCCCCATAAACTGCTACCAAGATCCATCGAAAACCGTCATCTTTGTTGCGAAGGTGAAACTTAACATAGAAGTCCCCTTCGTCTATACCTCCAATATCGAAGATCTCCAAATTAATCCCAAGAAGGATGCCACCGGATCTACCGTGAGGTTGAGACCAGTGCCATAAAAAATCTCTACCCCCACAAATATGATTAAAAGTGCTTTAGGGAAAATCATTTTTCTCTGTTTCTAGTAGAGCGATGAAGTCTAGCTTCTGCTCTTTACTAGTGTCAGAAAGGAATTGAAATTTAGCCAAGTCGCTAAGACCTCTGCTATTCCAAAAGATGCCTTTCATTTTGAACCATATTCATGTTTTCTAATGATCCTAATTTTAGGATTTTTCTTCTCATGAGAGGATCTTTTGGATTTATTTTTCTTAAAGACAGCCTTGAAATCACAACTTAGGTGATCACTGTCGTCATCCATAACCTCCTCCATTAAGTCACCACATAAGTGACTAAGAGTAAGATTTTCAATATCATAATCATCATTCTCTTCATTGTCCGACAAAGTTTCTAACAGTTCATGTTCCATCTCAGGTTGTTTCATTTTTGATTCTAAAAAAGACGTGAAACGACGACATTCTAGTTGTTTTAAAGAATGAACAGAATCTGAAACCTCTTTAGAATTTGTACCCAGCACTACTCCAAGATTATTAATATTTGAAGAAATAACATGCTCAGGGAAAGAACAAAACGACAATTTGTTACCTTCGGGTGGGTCAAGGTTCTTCCAGGCCGCCCTCTTTTTTTGCCTTCTCCATCGTGTGCTCATCTGCCCCTCCGGCCAGGCGTGGACTTGAGCGTGAGGGCGAGGACACAACTTCCTTGATAGCAGCTGCCGCAGTTAGAGCAGTGGCTTGCACCGGCTCTTGTATCGGCTGCTGCTTGTCGTAGTCTTCGCGCGATCGTCCTCGGCCCAGGCGTGGAGGGGCCGAACCAGGTGATCGTGTGCGTCCCGCAGCAGCACGTGGCAGACCCGCCCTGCCCAGGCGCGCGCGACCCCGTGTTAGTGCCGGGGGTATTGCCGCCTCTCGTGGCAGCGCATCTACTGCAGCGCTCCCGTCAGCAGCGTACGCCGCCCTATCGCCTGCATGTACCGGTGCTGCCACCGAATGGTTAGCAACCATGTTGCTCACATCCAGTGGCAGCTCATTGTTCAGCACCGAAGAGTGATCCTCAACCAGCATGTGCTGCTGTCTGTTCTCTACAGCCAGCTCCGCCCGAGAAGTATCAATTTCTTTAGTACATAAATCCACACAAAACTGCATGGCATTCATGTTGTCATTCAGTCCCGACTCTCCTAGATCATAGCTGCCCACATCAACATAGTTATCACAATTTAGAGCACCCTCCTCCTCGGCGATTTGGGTGTGTGAAGCCGTCATCATCCGAAGACGCCTCTTCTATCATGCCATCAACTTGCAACATATCATGCTCAGCGAGTACCTTGTCAGCACATGCCTCCAAAGTACGGCTCATGTTCTGAATTTTTTCCTCCATTTCAGCACGCTGCTCCAACGACATACTAGTTGCCGTTTTGGTTGGTGGCATGCTAGCTGTGGCATCCGAATTTGCATGGTTAACTTGGTCTTGCTTCTCGGTAGCCATATCCTCACCCCGTGATCTCGTAGCCTCTCTATCCGCATAACTATCCGTCCTCCTCTATGTTCTGGTTTCCATTATCATCGCCATCCTTCAGATTAAGCTGCACCTCATCTCCGTACTCATCAAACCCCATTCGCTCGACCTCGAATTTCAGATCAATATAATGATCACCAATTACAACATCGAGCTTTTGTGGGAGCAACTTGGGGTCTATGACAGCCACGAAAACACGGCCAAAATCACTCTTACGGGTGGTCTCCATATCCACCATTTGAGTCGAGCCAAGCAACATGCCTATAGCCCAAAGGTTCAAGAACTCACGCAGCTTCTTACGCAAACCGGTTACCCGAATCCACACTGTAGAAAGGAGAAAGCCAAGCAACGTGCCTATAGCCCAAAGGTTCAAGAACTCACGCAGCTTCTTACGCAAACCGGTTACCCGAATCCACACTGTAGAAAGGAGATACCCTTCCTCCTCCTATTGCCACTCTTCAAAAGTCAGCCGCACCCATTTGGCACACCGTTCACACGAACATCGGTGCTGCCATAAGCAATCGATCGTTGCAGCTCTGCCTTTGATGGGAACGGAACCACAAACGAATCCTTCTCATGAACCGTAGGCTCTCATTTCCACTTACCCGGCACAATACATTGTAATTGTGCCACCACTTGATCAGCTGTGACAAGAACAGTCTTGGAATCTTTTTTCCGGGAAAGCGGGATAGGGGATATGGTAGAAACCCAGCCCCGTCACGGAGTAGCCGACGGCATGAGCTACTAGTCTTGGCTGCAGAAGCAAATGACATTTGTGGTTTACATGATCATGGCCATCATACAGAACACAATATACCTTGGTGGTACAATCTGCCGCAAGGTGTCCTTTTTGTGAGCAGCGGCCGCAGTTCTTTGACTTCAATCCCACCTTGGCAACCTCAGCTTCTTCTTCTTCGAATTGCCTACCCCACTCCATCGCCACCGCTTCCATATCAGTGCTTGTCTGGGTCGGTTCAGCCCGACCCCCGCCAGCATTACCGCCCGAGTTGGCAGCCACCTGAGGTTGCTTGGTGTTGACGTTGCCCCCCGGCGGCTGATGGAACGACGCCGGCCCGCGGCCGCTAGCCCTGGGACCCCGCTGACAGGCACCATGGCGACCAGGCGCGCTACCGTGACCTGGCCGTCCCGTCATGCCGCCACATCGAGGCACGAAGCTCCTGGAACCACGAGGGCGAAAGCCGGTAGAGGGCCGCGCCACGGCTTCATCACTGGCCGCGCCACGGCTTCATCACTGGCCGCGGTCTACTTCCAGCCTTTGGTCCTGCAAAACCGGAAGCATTACATACCTTGGCACACTGATTTGTGCTTGTCGAAATGGGTTCGTGCGATACAAGCTCCTTCGATGCATTAGCATCGCTTGTGGTGCCTGCGCCGGCGCAACCACGCCCCCACGGCTTCATCACTGGCCGCGGTCTACTTCCAGCCTTTGGTCCTGCAAAACCGGAAGCATTACATACCTTGGCCCACTGATTTGTGATTGTCGAAATGGGTTCTGACGATACAAGCTCCTTCGATGCATTAGCATCGCTTGTGGTGCCTGTGCCGGCGCAACCCCGACCCGCCGATAGATGGAGTGAAGGTTGCCCATCCTCCTCCTCGTCGGAGCTAAGGTCGGCGCCAGGGCCCAAAGTTTTGAGCCATAGGCTCTTTGGCTCCACGTTTGTTTCTCCTGTCCCTCGAACGCCGTCTCCGATTCGCCAGTGGCCGATCCTGGTTTTGCGCCAACGGTAGCCGGCGTGCGCAAGGCCGCCGGTCACCCATCCGTCGCTGCCGCTCACTCACTTCCTCAGAGGATGTCGCACATGCATCGCTCGCTGGACAGGACAAAGTAATGGAGGACATGTTTTAATCTGTACATAATTGCCACTGCTCAAAGTTTGATGTTAGGACCACCTTATCAGCATGTGTGCAGTGATGATGATCCCAGCATATACTCGCTGCATCTTATTATATAAGAGGGATGTCCCCCTCACGTGATTGAAATTTTGCTAATCCCTCAACTTCCAAACACTAACCTGGATTGCAATAATCCCTAGGAGGACATCTACAGCGCCAGATATGAATAATGAGCAGTCTGGTAATTGTTTGGTACTATTGTGAGGCCCAGAAATGGCCGAACTCCCATGGCTTGTGTTGGCTATAGGAGCAACAAAGAATAGTACCATATTGCTAGTGTAGTTTGAGTTGTACCAACTTAAATAGCCATGATGCAAGTGCATGGTAACTCCGGATTAATCCTTTACGCGAAGCGAGGATGAAAGCGTAAGAGAGTTACTGTGTAGGTGTGGTTCGCGCAGCGTGTGCGCGGGCATGAGCCGTATTTGGGCCTGGCATGTTACAGATGATAATCAGAGCCAACCTTTGTTGTGTCACAGGCGCAGTCACAGTGTGCGTGGCGCGTGTGCCCGACGTGACTGGGACACGGCATGACACGTGCTGGACGTTTCCCCTGCGGGTGAGTTTTTTTTAGAGTTGTGAGGCCCAGAAATGACCCAACTCCCATGGCTTGTGTTGGCTCTAGGAGCCACAAAGAATAGTACCACATTGCTAGTGTAGCTTGAGTTGTACCAACTTAAATAGCCATGGTGCAAGTGCATGGTAACTCTAGATTAATCCTTTTACGCGGAGCGAGGACGAAAGCGTAAGACAGTTACTATGTAAGTGTGATTCGCGCACGCGGGCATTAGCCGTATTTAGGCCTGACACATTACAACTATGATATGACTAATATAAACAATAGCATGAACAGCAAGATGTAGCCATTCTCCTGTTCGCTGGCAGCTTTATCCTTTCCCAAAAACCCCCCAAGGGATGCAAGCAACAGCAATTGTTTTTAGAGGAAACACAAGCAACAGTAATAACTAGACGGGTATAAGGAAAAAAAAATCTGTTGCACAAAACCCTGCAACACCAACAAATAAAAATAAAAGGATATAAAAGGACTTATACCCTCAGAGCTTTCCCTCTCAATCAGGCCTTAAAGCCTTCAGGGCCATGGAAGCAAGAGTGCAATAACTCATTCTTCTTTGATAATCTCTCGGGGACGGGATGTTATGTATGTAAACAAACCGAGATCTTTTACCAAACCACGCGGAGCTGAAAGACCCGGCTTCTCAGCACTTTGGATGTACTTGTTTTTTTTATTTTGTGATTATACAGTACAAATCAGACACTCACAACACAAACATATTCACTCTTATAAATGCATATGCACAAACTCTACCCCTATGAGCATTTTCAAAACTAGCCGGTAAATCCTCGTGATTGACGAAAGCACCACTGGCGCTTCGCTGTCGGCGGCCACGTCACCTGCTGAAAGCACAATTCTCTATCATGAGGAATCGAACCGAGGACCTTTTAGATGCTACTAGGCTCTTGTAACCACTAGGCTATAGGCCCTTTCTCTACTATAGTTCTTGCTGTGTCTTTACTTCGTTTAGTACTTCTGGAGTCTTTTTTTCTTTGTTGACAAGGTGGAGCTATCCGTATCTGCATCCGAGCTGATAGAACTGATTTCTAGAACAGAAAGAACTTGTTTCTCGCATGATCCATGGACAATCCTTTAGGTGATGCCCTGACCGATAACATTGTGTTATCTCAATAGGCTGTAGCTTCTTTGAAGCAAAAGCTGGGACACTTTTTGCTATTCTCTAGAAAAATGACACTTCATCTCAAGGTAACAAACAGTTGGGTGTTATGCTCCTTCTTATGTTAACTTCATATCAAATGTTAGCAAATTACATCAATGTGCGAGATAATGCTCCAAGTTATTTTGTGGTGAACACAGGTACAAGTGCTGACACTCACAAACATACATGAGTACTCACTCCTATGAACACACAGACGCAATCCCTACCCCTATAAACGCCTCTAAAAGAATGGGCCGGCTGATCTTCATAATCAAAAAGAAGCACCGAATCAGGGTTTGGAACCTTCGACTTGCCATCAGTGCTATCCATCTCCTTTATAGGAGTCGCGCCGGTGAGGTAGTCCCTGAGTTGCGACCCACAGATCGCTCGCAGAACTTGCATCTTCCACAACGCAAAGTTAGGCTTCAAGAGCTTCTTCGTCACGGAAGGGCAAAGGCGGAGAGGAACCCTGTGTTGGCGGAGGAGCTCGACATGGTGGATGGAGGTTAGAGGAATGTTCTGATTACCATGCAAATATTCTAGCCAGCATTGTACCTCCTGTAAGAGGCCGCATCTCTGTTAAATAGAGCAAGGAAGAGCCCCTTGCATGGCGTACATGTCACATACCGATAATATCTGAACCAAGTCTATCTACAATTAACTGAACAACAAAATAGATTACAACAACCTCATCTCTGTCAGCTACGACTCGGTCGGATATCCTCGGTTGCCATGATAAACAAGAGAATATTCAGTGCAAACCACATATTTGGTGAAATCGTGAAAACCCTCTTGAAAAACCTACTTACAAGTTTTAAAAAATTATGAAACTTGGCATACGTGGTCTTTTTCCTTCTCTTTCTTCATGATTTGATATTTTTGTATCTTTGACTAGAAGTTGAATTTTGATCTCAAATTTTGTGTGCATGTTTCTGACGGCTATAGGCCCTTTCTCTACTATAGTTCTTGCTGTGTCTTTACTTCGTTTAGTACTTCTGGAGTCTTTTTTTCTTTGTTGACAAGGTGGAGCTATCCGTATCTGCATCCGAGCTGATAGAACTGATTTCTAGAACAGAAAGAACTTGTTTCTCGCATGATCCATGGACAATCCTTTAGGTGATGCCCTGACCGATAACATTGTGTTATCTCAATAGGCTGTAGCTTCTTTGAAGCAAAAGCTGGGACACTTTTTGCTATTCTCTAGAAAAATGACACTTCATCTCAAGGTAACAAACAGTTGGGTGTTATGCTCCTTCTTATGTTAACTTCATATCAAATGTTAGCAAATTACATCAATGTGCGAGATAATGCTCCAAGTTATTTTGTGGTGAACACAGGTACAAGTGCTGACACTCACAAACATACATGAGTACTCACTCCTATGAACACACAGACGCAATCCCTACCCCTATAAACGCCTCTAAAAGAATGGGCCGGCTGATCTTCATAATCAAAAAGAAGCACCGAATCAGGGTTTGGAACCTTCGACTTGCCATCAGTGCTATCCATCTCCTTTATAGGAGTCGCGCCGGTGAGGTAGTCCCTGAGTTGCGACCCACAGATCGCTCGCAGAACTTGCATCTTCCACAACGCAAAGTTAGGCTTCAAGAGCTTCTTCGTCACGGAAGGGCAAAGGCGGAGAGGAACCCTGTGTTGGCGGAGGAGCTCGACATGGTGGATGGAGGTTAGAGGAATGTTCTGATTACCATGCAAATATTCTAGCCAGCATTGTACCTCCTGTAAGAGGCCGCATCTCTGTTAAATAGAGCAAGGAAGAGCCCCTTGCATGGCGTACATGTCACATACCGATAATATCTGAACCAAGTCTATCTACAATTAACTGAACAACAAAATAGATTACAACAACCTCATCTCTGTCAGCTACGACTCGGTCGGATATCCTCGGTTGCCATGATAAACAAGAGAATATTCAGTGCAAACCACATATTTGGTGAAATCGTGAAAACCCTCTTGAAAAACCTACTTACAAGTTTTAAAAAATTATGAAACTTGGCATACGTGGTCTTTTTCCTTCTCTTTCTTCATGATTTGATATTTTTGTATCTTTGACTAGAAGTTGAATTTTGATCTCAAATTTTGTGTGCATGTTTCTGACCATGTCCTCTACACGTATGCCAAGTTTCATAATTTTCCAGAACTTGTAAGTTTTTCAAGAGGGTTTTCACGATTCCACCACCGAATATGTGGTTTGCACTGAATATTTTCCCTGATAAACAGCCAATTCTGTTAACACTCAACAGGCTTCTCTCACATTAATGCAAAGCCGATGCAAGATAAGTTTCTGGCAAAGTTTAGTTCCCAGTGCCTTCCAATCCTATGCTATACGCCATGTCAGTATCAATCTTCTGCGTTTGCCAGAAGAATTGGCGCTGATAAAGCTTGAGGCTTGTAGTGTAGAACTAGGGCAGCATATAGCATGCATTGTGGCCGGGCTTATATCGGTGTGGGCCTGCTGGCCAGGTACATTGCCTTGACCGTTAATTCCGCCGGGAACTGACTGTGCCACGTAGCAATAAAAGTCTATGGCTCCTAAAAGGAAAAAAAATGAAAAACCGAATTCAGTCTTACGTTCTGAGGAAGCTGAAAACATAACGATTAGTACGTACACTCGCATGTGTTGCCTGATAAATATGATATTTTTTATCTGGGCTGTTGACTATTAATTGATTGTCTGATTAGATGCACATTTGTTTCTTCAGAGGAATGATATGGCCAACTCAAAACGGCATGTGGTCGTCCATGGGCACCTGCACCGCCGTATTTGGGTTTGGTTGCCGCCGGCTCGTGGTGCAGGTGGTTAGGATTTAACAAGTATTAGTTTGGAGATGCCTCCACCTCTTAACATGTGTAAATAATTGCCAAAAAATAAGTGTAAGTTAGCACTTCCAAGAAGAACACTGTCCATGTTTTGTTGCAGACACGCGTAAGAGAAATTATTGTGTAAAGGCTATGCGCTTGCAAGTTTCGTGCTCTTTCCTTTCATACCTTTTGCTTTCTTGTTTTTCATTTAACGAAAGAAACAGAGATCAAAATCTTTTGAGGAGTTTGTATCATCAGTGTAGAGCGTTACAGATTCAGTGCAAATTGCTACATAGCTTTTGCTACAAATGATTGATACAGTACAAATGTTCTCAGAGCGATACTGCTATAACCCGAAAACTACCATAGCTTCAGGTCACGGTGTCACGCATTCTCCGCACCAGAACATTATGTTGCATTGCCATACCTTGCAAACATGCTAGTACGAGCGTTAGGAAAAGCTCATGAAAAATAAATATTCAACAAAGTTGAATTCCCAACGCCTTCCTATCCTCCACTATAAACCATGTGAATATCCGTTCTTTTGTGTTTGCCACAGGAATTGGCACTGATGAAGCTAGAGGCTTGTAGCGGAGAGCAATTTCATCTGGTTGGCATTGTGTCACATAATTTCTGGCTTGTTGGCTGGCTTATATTGGCGTTTGTTGCTTGTAGTAGTCTTGAGCGTTTTTTTTTATACTTATAGTAGTCTTGAGCGTTAATTAGTTCACTAAAATTGACCCGAGTCGTGCGGGGCCCGCTGGCCTACGTGGCACGCCATGTCGGCCACGGTGCGACACAGTCAGCGCGGCGCCGGAAACTCGCTGGCGGCATCTGGAGGGGGCGTAGTTCGACGCGGTATGCACGAAAAGATTCCACGCGGCGAGGCGGAGCTTCCAGGGCTACATGTCGACGTCAAGGGTGACTAGAGCAGCGACGCGCGCTCAGCGGAGAAAAGGCGTGCGTTTGTGAGTACTTAGGCGAGTGGACAGGGAGATGCTGCGCGGAACGGAGAATCTCCGAGAGCTACGCATCGACGTCGGGGGGGCCGGAGCGGCGAAGCTCGCTCACCGGAGTTGGGCGGCGCGGCAAGATGCGACGAGGAAATGCGTGTAGGCCAGAGAGGTGCGCGTGAGTGCGTGGGTTCGTTTGGTCGGCACAACTGAGTCCGTGGTGCAGCTACGGTGGTCGGCGACAAGGTCGAGCGCGGCGGTGCTGCCGGCGCTCGGCGAGAGAGTGCGAGTGTGCGAGGGAGAAGAATAAATGGCGTAAGAGAGAGAGAGAGGAGGGATCGACGGTGCTCACGGTGGGCTCGACGAGATGGGAAGTGGTTGGAGGCGGCTCGTCGTGATGCTCGCGGTGGCCGGAACCCTAGCCCGTCGGCATCCCCATGCTCCGAGCTTCGGCTGTGGAAAGGAGAAGCGGGACGAGGTTAGACACGGCACTGAGAAGCCAAAGAAGGAGAGAGTGGGCGCGGAGCTCCACTGTTGGCTCGTCGGGGAGTCACTGAAGGGGTCGCCGGAGTTGAGAGAGACGGTGGGGAAAAGCTGAGATTGGAGCTCGGTGAGCACGGGAGTGGAAAATGGTGAGCGTGGGAGCGTGTGCGAGATGGAGAGGAAGCTCTTCTCTTATAGCAGCGGCCGGGAAGGAGGCTTCACGGCTACGGGTCCTGGCTAGAGTTAAAGCTCTTCTGACGGCCAGCTTGCGGCGTGCGTACGGCTGTGTGGAGTGGCATCGCGGGCGAATGGGAGCGAGCGGTGGACTGTTTGCCGGCGAATAGGAGCTCGAGCGCGTCTGCGCCCGCGCCCCTCGTGCTACGGCGGTGAGCTCTGCTCGGTCCGGCGGTCCTGCGGAGAAGACGCTGACGTGTGGGTTCCACGCGTCAGTGAGAGAGGGAGAGGCGGTGCTCCGCGGCAAATAGGAGGCGAGGAGCAGTAAAGAGGCGGCCAGGCGCGCGTGCTCGTCGTGGTACGGCGGTTCCGTCCTGCGGTCCGTCGGGGACGAAGGGGCTGACAGGCGGGGCCTGCCTGTTATTGAGCGGTAAGGGAGCGGGCTGGCTGAGTGGCTGGGCCGAGGAAATGGGCCAGAAACATGGTCTTGTCGGGCTGGAAGGGGGAGATGGGCCAGTGGCTCGCAGGAGAGAAGAAAAGAAAAAGAGAGATGGGCCGCTGTGAAAGAAAAAGGTGAGGGGCGGCCCAGGGGAAAAGAATAGTTTGAACAATTCCGGAATTTAGGTGAAGGGCAAATTAGAATTCAAATTTGCAAAAGGACAATCACCAACCGAACACACAAATAATATCAGGAAAAATCCAAATCTGCATATGGTGGTGTTTGATGCTTATTTAAAATTCAAAAATTCAAATTTGGGGGTGAACTTGCGACACTAGTTTGATTGAATTTGTATCAATTCGAAAAAGTTCAAATTTTTAGTGATTTTTAAATATGGGCAAAACACAGGGTGCTACAGAAACGGTGGTGTCAACAGCGCTCTTATGCTCGCTGAACAAGACTAATTCCCCACAAACTGCTATAGCTTCAGTTCAGGGCGTCAAGCATTCGATGCAGAAGGACATAATGTTGAATTGCTGCATCTATCGAGTAGTCTGGTCGAGCAGTGAACCGAAGCCCATGCATGTTAGATATCTGGCAAAGTTCAATTCCCGGTGCCTTCCAACCTTATATACACCATGTGAGGATCTGTTCGTATGCGTTTGCCAGAAGAATGGAGCTAAAAAGCTAGAGGCTCGTAGTGAAGAGTTAGTGCATAGTGTGCATTGAGGCACACCGTTGCTAGCTTAGCTAGCTTATATCGTTGTGTGTGTCTTCAGTCTAGGTACGTAGTTTTGACCGTTAATTGGGCCATGAGAACTGATTGGAAAACGTAGCAATAAAAGGTCCACGGCTCCAAAAAGGAAAAGAAAAAAAGAGTTTAGCCTTTTGTTTTGCGATTACACAGTATAACTCAGACACTCGCGACGCACACACACCCCATATACACAAACCCTACCTCTATGAGCATCTTCGAAAACTGAGCCAGCAAATCTTCGAGATTGACGAAGTCACCACTAGCGCCTAGCTGTCGACAGCTCATCGCGTACATGCCCTCACGAAGAGTCAAACCCAGGCCCTCAGGTGCTACTAAAACTCTGCTACGTGCCCTCTCGCAAAGAGTTCAGCCTTTAAAATTACATTGTGTGGAAAGCTGAAACACATCGACCAGAACGTTTGCATGTGTTAGTTGATTAACATATATGATGTTTTGTTAGCTGGGGTTTCGAACATTAATTGCTTAGTGCCATTATGTGCACCTTTTTTTTCTTGAGAAGAATGAGCCAACAGATGATTGTCAGCCAACAACGGCCTCAAGATGAATCAAAGACAAGAGTTGCCACTGATCAGACAAAAAGTGCTGCTGAAAAATCCAGGATACCGCCCCTCCAGCAGCTGCAAGCCCGCAGCAGCGCCGCGCCGCGCCGAGCGAAGGCATCAAGGAGCGCAAGGTTGAGCTCGTAGCACAACGCGCCGAGTGTCGGCGTCAGCTGTGTTGTTGGCGAGGCAGTCCCGCTCCAGGATGCTGGAACGCAAGGAGGATCAGGACTGGCGAGCGACACGCACGGCGGAGTCTCTCCGACCTTTTTGCCTCGGGAAGGGGCAGTGTCTGCAGTGAGTGTGCATCTGGCATCTCAGCTTGGCTGGCAAAGCATCGACCAACGACAGCATACTCGGATGTATGCCATCCTATCCATTCTGCGCAGTTGAATCTCCGATTGCCACAGCTTTCCAAATATCATCAATCATGACTTGGCGGAAGGATAATTCCCAGTGCCTTCTAATCCTATAAGCAAACTTCTGTCTAGAGTCCATATAATTTCTTATACTACCCGGCTGTCGATAATTTCTTTTCACGCGAGGAATTGGCACAATATATAAGAAGGTTTGGTCAAGACTTGTGTGTGCTGAATGCACACCTCTCTGAAGCATTATATTGCCTTTTATTGGCATGTGTGAGTGATGATGATCCCAGCATCTACTCGCTCCATTCCATTATATAAAGGATTGGCGTCTCTGCTTGCAAAGCAGCGGTAGCTGAGCTGTCGACAGCTCATCGCGTACATGCCCTCACGAAGAGTCAAACCCAGGCCCTCAGGTGCTACTAAAACTCTGCTACGTGCCCTCTCGCAAAGAGTTCAGCCTTTAAAATTACATTGTGTGGAAAGCTGAAACACATCGACCAGAACGTTTGCATGTGTTAGTTGATTAACATATATGATGTTTTGTTAGCTGGGGTTTCGAACATTAATTGCTTAGTGCCATTATGTGCACCTTTTTTTTCTTGAGAAGAATGAGCCAACAGATGATTGTCAGCCAACAACGGCCTCAAGATGAATCAAAGACAAGAGTTGCCACTGATCAGACAAAAAGTGCTGCTGAAAAATCCAGGATACCGCCCCTCCAGCAGCTGCAAGCCCGCAGCAGCGCCGCGCCGCGCCGAGCGAAGGCATCAAGGAGCGCAAGGTTGAGCTCGTAGCACAACGCGCCGAGTGTCGGCGTCAGCTGTGTTGTTGGCGAGGCAGTCCCGCTCCAGGATGCTGGAACGCAAGGAGGATCAGGACTGGCGAGCGACACGCACGGCGGAGTCTCTCCGACCTTTTTGCCTCGGGAAGGGGCAGTGTCTGCAGTGAGTGTGCATCTGGCATCTCAGCTTGGCTGGCAAAGCATCGACCAACGACAGCATACTCGGATGTATGCCATCCTATCCATTCTGCGCAGTTGAATCTCCGATTGCCACAGCTTTCCAAATATCATCAATCATGACTTGGCGGAAGGATAATTCCCAGTGCCTTCTAATCCTATAAGCAAACTTCTGTCTAGAGTCCATATAATTTCTTATACTACCCGGCTGTCGATAATTTCTTTTCACGCGAGGAATTGGCACAATATATAAGAAGGTTTGGTCAAGACTTGTGTGTGCTGAATGCACACCTCTCTGAAGCATTATATTGCCTTTTATTGGCATGTGTGAGTGATGATGATCCCAGCATCTACTCGCTCCATTCCATTATATAAAGGATTGGCGTCTCTGCTTGCAAAGCAGCGGTAGCTGCACACTAACCTGGATTGCAACCATCCCTAGGAGCACATCTACAGCGCCAGATATGAATAATGGGCAGTCTGGTCATTGTTTGGTACTAACCTGGTACGACTAATATATAACAAATAACAGAGCTTAATAAAAGGTCAAATCGGTGACATTCAGTGAAGTCTAGGTAGCCTTACATCCCGCACCACGTCTAGCCTACGCTAAGTTATCATAGAGACACACGGCACAAACATTTAAATATCGCATAGCCGTCAAGGTATACTCAAAGTTACAAGTCATGAAGAATATAATATATACCATAGCATGAACAGCAAGATGTAGCCATTCTCCTGTTCGCTGGCAGGTTTATCCTTTTCCAAAACCTGCCCAAGGAATGCAAGCAACAATAATAACTAGGGCATTATAAGCAAAAAAATAAAAAAAACAGTTGCATAAATTCGTGCAACACCAAAAAATAAAAATAAAAGGATATAAAAGGACATAACCTGAGAGCTTTCCCGCTCAAGCACGCCTTAAAGCCTTCAGGGTCATGGAAGCAAGAGTATAATAACTCCTTTTGCTTTGATAATCTCTAGGGGACGGGACACGTAGAAACAAACCGGGATCTTTTGCAAAATCATGCGGAACTGCAGGACCCGGCTTCTCAGCACTTTGGATGTCCTTGCTTTGTTTAGTTCTTGCAGTGTTTTTGCTTGGTTCAGTACTTCTAGTGTCCTTATTTCCTGGTTGACTAGGTGGAGTTATCCGTATCGGCATCCGAGCTGACGATAGAACTGATTTCCAGAACGGGAAGAACTTGTCTCTCGCAAGATACATGGACAATCCTTTTGGTGATGCCCTGACCTATTAACGTGCATTATTCATTAGCATCATCTTAAAGCATGAACAAAATAGTCAAAACACCCACATCAGGGAACAAAGATATAACGACTTCTATTATGGCCTGTTATCTCAGTAGTCTGTAGCATCTTTGATTCAAGGTTGGGATAATTTTTGCCATTATTTTAAAAAATGACACTTAATCTCAAGGCCACAAACAGTTGGGTGTTATGTTCCTTCTTATTTTAACTTTATATATCAAATTTTTGCAAATTACATCAATGTGCGAGATAGTGCTCAAAGTTGGAAGTATGCATCTAGAACTATTTTGAGCATCATATATAGCAAGTTCCACTGGCAAACTTTCAAAACAACAGAAAAGTTTTTGCCCTCAAGCAAACAATACTTTACATATAGAGCTTGTTTAGCACAGATCCAGTTCCGAGATACATATTGGGTTTTGATTTTATAAGGTACAATAAAGTATTTGACTCTTCTTTATAAGACGAGAATGACAATAACATCAATGAATCAGTAAATGACCATATATATATCGCCAAACGCTATAGATCCATGGATTTTCTGGAGTTGAGGTTTTGCCAAACAAGGCCATAGATGCCAAGGATTGCATATTGACTTCTGTTAACATAATTCTTAAGTTTCCATGTGAAAAGGAAAGCACATCAACGATTCAAATTTAGGTGTGTGACTTCTTACCCTTTTACTACGTTCGTCATTCCGAGATGATGACTTGTCAGCTTCATTAGTTGCCCCTATATTCAGAAACATAATTCGTTAATTCTCCATTTAGGAAATAAGACATTAGTTACTGGTTCTTGGTATCCATCACTGGAAAGAGTTAACAGAGAGTGCAAATGGACGGAAACCTATGTTCTATATTATATTAAACCTATGTTCTAGGGGCACTGGGTACCACTCGGAGATGTTGCTGTATTAGCAAGCGATTCATCCACCAGAAGCGAACAACTTTAATGTTAATCGACATATTACATATTAAAAATTTACTGACCAAAGTGTAATTACACACCTATCTGTGAATCTGACTTGACGACCGAAGTTTGCCAAGGATATTGGTAACTGCAAAATCAAGTAGTTAAAGACAAACACATCAACTATGTATGAGATGTGCTACAAAAATCAGAACTGAATATAAGTGAAGCTAATTGAGGTCAAACCAAGTGAGATTAGCTGTCTCAATGCCTTTTCCGTAAGGCACTATGCCATTGTTTTTAAGAATAGATGAAACCTGTTCAACAATCGCTTCATGGGGCACCTACATATGAAACCAAACTTAACTGAACAGATTGTTGGATAAAATGTTCAATTGCGACTCAGGAAAAAAAGTGGGAGTAAACTTGAAGCGTATTAATGCAATTCTATTAGGAAAAAAAATGGAAGAAGCACCTCTGAGTGAGTCTGGATATATTTCTCAAGTTCTTCACCAGCTTCGTTAACAATACCAAGTATCGCACCCGCCGTAAGAAGAACTTTCTTCTTGAGTATCATCCGCTTGAGGGCCTGGCCCTTTTTCCCCTCTTTAGCCATAGCCAAATCGTGGCGATGCAAGGCACAGATATCGTTATTTGTGCGGCTTCTAACATCGTCGAATCCGCTCTTGAAAACTTTGCCACTGCTCGTGTTCACGCTTCTACCACGGAGCTGCTTCTGAGCAGCCAGCATCAAGATCGACGCGGGGACGAGCTTCTCCATTTCGATGTAGTTCCATATCTCGTCCACAATGTTATCCGTGTGCTTGGCGATCAACCGGGTCGTGTCCAAGTACATCTTCTGCGATAGAGTGGCATTGAATTGGAGAAAATGTAAAAAAGAAGTGCATGGGTTACCAAATTATACTGATGCTTGCAGCGAATAATACATACGTACATAGCCTAACTAATAATGGGCACAAAGAAAAAAGAGAATTAAAAACTGGGAAGAAATTAAAATAGCATATGAAATGACTTTTGATTCAGACAAGCAGCAAATATGTAGAAACGAACCATCTCAGGAAGACAGAGGAGAACGATGAGGTTCTCAACGGGATCCCCATAAGCCCAATGGTCCTCAAGGTACTTGTGCATCGCAGCATTCTCGACGGCGACATGGAGAGGGAGCAGGCCCTCGACGACCTTGGTGCCCTTGGTGCGAACGTTCCCGGAGGCGCCGTGCCGGAGGAGGAGCCGGACCATGTCGACGTTGAACAGCTCGGCGGCCACGTGGAGCGGCGCGAACCCGTACTGGTGCCGGGCGCTCGAGCATCGCTCTGGTGCAGCGCAGCGCGTTGTGGCAGACGAGGGAGATGAAGACCTCCGGGACGATGAGGCCGCGGATGCACATGTACTGCGACCACGCGCCGCAGAGGAAGAGGAATTTCTTGACGTTGTCGGCCGCGGCCACGGGCCGGAGGCGTGGGGCGAGATGTTGTACGTAGTCTTCGAACGCCTCCTGCAAGCGAACCAACAGACGAACAATTAACAGGTCAATCCGATCGATCAGAAAATCGCTACCTTTTGGGGCAGGAGGAAATCTTCATGTTACCCGCCGCAGTGCCTCGAAGAAGGACTCATCGTCAGGGTACCCGAGCAGTCGGTACAACTTCGGAATCGTCGTCACTGACCCATCGGCGGCGGCGGCGGCGGCAACTTCCTTTGTGGAGGAGTCGGGGGTTTCCATGGGAGTGGCGGCGGCTTCGTTTGGAGGATTGGTATCGTCTACCGTTTGGACGTGAGTCGAGGGTTTCCATGGGAGTGGGGCCCTGAATCAGCCTTTGTTTGTTTGTTGATGATAATGACATTTACCTGTCTATTTGTAGCAACGGTTGTTCCCCTATGAGCATTGAGCACGTGGGCATGAAGGCATCTCTCCAGATGTTTCGTGGACATCTACAAGACTGCAAATTGTGACAAAATGTGAGATAGTACATTTTGTCGCTAGTTGTACCATCAATTATAACTATTGTGGTAAAAAAAAAGAATAGTACCAATGTTATAAATTTGAAGGACTGTAAAAGATGTCTTTCTTCTGATAACTAGTATGAGGTTTAACTGAAACGTATATTCCCAAGAAAAACTGATATGTTTAAATCCAATAGATCTAGCTAGATCAAATCAGCTCATTCAGGTCACGCTTTTGACAGGTTGTTTAATTTGCACTACTGTGTACAAGTGCATTGGATACGTTGTCACCAAACATACTTTTTTTCTGGAATATGCAGTGGGTATCTCTAAATTACAGAGGAAAAACAGTCCATTAAAAGCAACACAAGACCTGACCAATACTTGTCAAGCCGGCAAAAAGGTGAAAACATGTCTTGCAAACATAATAGGGGTAATTGATTTCTTCCAACCAATTGAAGTCATGAAGCAAATATAAAAATCTTTCATGGTTACAAGGCGAAGGCACATAGGCACAACCACTTCCAAGCATGTCTGTAACTCTGTATCCTACGAAGATTTAACGGGTTAAAAATTGAAACGAAACAAAGCAACAACACACGCAGCATATAGGAAGTTCAATTGCGGTTCTAGATTGTTATATACAGAAACAAAGGCACACACATCAGTCTAAGTTGCTAGCTCTGGTGCTCTCTTACACGTCAGAGCGCCAAAATGCCTCTGGTCAATTCCAAGTCGGTCTCATAAGTGGGAGCCTATGAAGACTGTGGTGTTTCTAGAAGGCGGTACATGGTAATTTCTTGCTGCTTGAAGTACCTCCGGTCTTCCTCATCAACAAGGACCAGGTTCAGGTAGTACTTGACACTGAACTTGTTGTTTATGTTGCGGTAAGTTGGGGTCAGCTCATATGGAGTCAAGAATAGTCTTACTGGAATAGATTCTCCTGCACAAGGATTTTTCGAAAATCTCAGAACCAAGTGGGGCATTTTGCTTGTTGAATGTATATGCTGCAGACGTCTTAATGGACACCAAAGAAGCTCACAGTTTACAGCATAAGTTTTTCTGAAGGTTATATATGCCTCTAAAAGATTCAAGAGGGGAAAAGGGATCTCAGTAGTACCTCTAACTGGGGCACCATCCATCAGCTCAAACTTTGCTAGTGTCTCAGTCTCAACATATGTGTTAGCGCCTGATCCTGTCGATTCTCGGCGACGAATCTCAAGCTCCATGTTCTTTATCTTTATTCTGACTAGAAGAAAATAGATCTTCCCTACTATGACATCCTTGAGATGATACCTGAATAAGATTTGGTCAAAGGAAAAATACTCAGACTTGTAAACTTGTAGAACAGGGTGAATATAGAACAAGTCATCAAAACAGTTTATAGAGCTTACTTGCTTTTGCTGTACTCAAATTCAATATGCAAGCAATCTTCAATGCCAACTTCCATCTGAAAAGGCATGGCTAATTCTATTCAGCACATTAAAAAGGTGGATCTAAGTGTGTAATTATTTAGTATCAAACATGATGCAAACTGGTGCTGCTAGGTTGTACCCTATATTTCTCTTTAAGATATTATCATTTTTCATATAATTTTTTGAACTTCGCTGAATTATAGTTACATTGTGCAACACAATCAGAATAGTAATCCGTAAACTGTACGATGGTAAAAGCCCAAACAGCTACGCTTGATAAGGATTACTTGGCCCAGATAGCAGCATGATTACCAAGATAGGTCTAAAAGCATAAGAATGTGCTAAGTCATACAGTTATGAGTACATACCTTGATACTGTTGTTGATTGTGGGAACAGGGGAGTAGTTTCTTACCTGCAAAAAAAAAAAAAAGACATCAGACATGACTTAGCATAAAGTATAGAGGAAATTCAGGGATGAAATCTGAACAAATCCCTTCTAAGCTGGAACTATCCAAGAACAGATGATGAAAGGCTAAATATAACAGGAAACAAAAGTGAGTTTTAGTCTGCCAGATATCAAGTCAAATAAATATCCAAATGTTACAAGTTGGAGATACAAAAGTTACTGTGTAACCAACATAAATAAATGATTAATGAGATGATGCCCACACTTACACAGAAATCCCGGGATTCAACAATATTACCAACATAGTTTCTGCCAATTGTCACTTTTAGGATGTACCTGCAAAACAATTTTCAGCTTTCAAGACCATAATACTGAAGTTGCTGATACTGCACATCAGCAAGCAAGTTTAACTGTGCAAATCAAGCATTTTAAGATGATCTTGTTACCTCAGTCTGACATTTGTCCCACTATATGTCTCATATGGCATCTCAACAGTAGAAAACTCAAATGGAAAAGTCTTCCTTTCATAGAGTTCACCAGGAACATCTAATTCACGCACTGCATGTACAAAACAGGGACTTTACAGGATTTACAGAGAAACATTAAGCAGGCTCCAAAAGTTACATATGCAACTATGTTTTGTAGGTTTCACACAGAAAGAAACAGTCCCAATGCAGCATTTGACTTTCCAAATTCCATAAATTGGGCTTTTAGGATTAGTCAACAATGCAAACTAATGGTTTAGTGATATTTAACATGGAAATAAAGAAAGATGGAATAGACAAGAGAGTTTCAGGAAACTACATGGATATGAAAAGTTTTATTGGCTTATTCTGCAACTGAGCATGAGAATTCACTCTAACAACTTACCTAATGAAGTGAAGTCGTAGAAGTTGCCTCTGTCGAAATAGAGCTCTGTAGTAGAAAAGATCAAACAGTAACGTTAGGCCCTATCACTAGCAGTTCTCAGAAAAAATCATTTGTTTCTTGCTGTTCTTTTCTTTTTTTCTAATACAAAATCATAGTAAAGAAAATTCAGTGTAACTCTAGCCATGAGCCTGCATTGCAGCAAATTTGCTGTTATACAAATTTATACATTTGCGAGAGCCACTAATACATCCTACATAGCTATGGCAGTCACTGGGGCAAAAGTGTGCAGTATCAATTTAGAATAGCAAGGAAGAAATTATGGGACTAGTAAAATCTGTACCTATCTGGCCCAACAGCTCGATCTTAACACCTGTGTGCTCAAGCCTTTTACCAGGGACCGGCGCAATGGACACCTGAAAACACCAATTCCGTCGAAACTCAATCCTACAAGCCACTTCACATGCTAGAACAAGCACACAAATCAGTGAACAGACACTGGCACTACCTCGCCGGCTATGGTCTCGAGGCTCTGGAAGGCCGGTACCATGGCCGTCTTCCCGTTGTCCTTCTTAATCAGCACCTGCACGAATCACAGAACCACGGAATCGACCAATCAATGCAGCAGCCACTCCAACAACGACATGCGCACCAAGATTGAAGAATGCGATGGGGGACGGTACCTGCTTCCGGCTCCTCTCATCGGAGAAGGTTACGAAGATGTCGCAGGGCGGCTTGAAGGCGCCGATGATGTAGTTCTGGATCAGGAAAGAAGAAATCAGAGCGGGATCTGACCATCTAAAGCTCTGCTCCAACTATGGCGCTAAAGATGCAATCTTGGAGGGGAACGAAATCCAGTACTAGCAAACAGCCAAGATAAGATGCGAGAGCGTTGGTTACCATGGCTGCTCCGGCGTCGGGCAACAGGCCAGCAGCGACTACGGACGAACCGGCCGGGGCTGTTCGCCGGTGCCGAGGCGGAGGCGGAGGGGATCACCGGCGTCTTGATTGCTTGGCCGGGCTCAGTCACGGGGGATCAAATCTCTGGGCTGGGGTGGTGCTGACAACGACGCCTTCCACGCCGGGCTCAGTCACGCACGATTCGTTCTGGGCCATTAATCTGGTGGACCTCGACGCTGCATCGTATTGGGCCTTATTCCCAAACAACGGCCTACGCTCTTTAGGCCCAAAATCCGTGGGCTTAGGGGCCGACGATGCAGCGTCGAGGTCCACCAGATTAATGATACTGTGCCACATGTAATTTCCGTAAGAAAACAAATAGGAAATGATACTGTTGGTATACCCTGCATAGCATCGCTATTTTTACATATTATAGTTGTCCTGGGGTCGGTAGACACCACTGCTCTTGCTTATGACACCATGAAACTTGAGTTTGTGGCACTTTTATATATAAAGCTTCAGTGGCGACAACATCGGCCATGAAGTTACATCTCTGTGACATATAATTTTAGCTCCATGTGGTTTACTTGCATTACTGGATAGGCCTGAACAAATGTTAATGCAGGTCCTAGGCACGAGAAGCATAGGGAATTCTAGTTGATAAGGTGTGTATTTTGGAGTTGAGAAAGTTGCAATTAAAGTCGCTATGGTGACCTGTAGCCTATATGCAGAAGCACACATCTACTTCCATATTCGAGTTATGCTGTCGTTAACGAGTTCCACTGGGGCAACTAGCGAGAAGCGGTGCATTTTCATGGACCAAGATAAATCTGCTTCATTAGTAGTACGGAGTTGGCGGACCACAAAACGAGACAAAAAAAAAAGTGAGCTTGAAAGCGTGTGGCCCATGTAAGCGAAGCTCAAATGATGTGCATAAACTCACAACAACTTTAGTAATGACATCTATTATCTTAATATTTGATCATTGCAGGAGCTATATGTCAGATCATCTTTTTTAATGGTTAGAAATTACCTTATCAATAAACAACAAATTATCCACAACTGATGTTAGGAAAATGGAGTCAAAATTTTGAGCAATGTATCACAAACCCAACAATATTTTGGGAAAAAATATCACAAACCCACCAATATTTTAGGCATCAAGATTAACCATAATTTTCATTACAAGAAATATCTGAAATATCTATAGTAAAGCTTACAAATCACGCTCTATTGCCATTACAAAACGATAACCAGAAATAATAGTGGCAGAACAAATAACGATGATATATAGGCAATAATAAATTAATGAGGCATCCAATATACTGTAATATTATAGTATTTAGATTATTGATACTAACACCACTGCTTATTTAAGAACACCAAAAAAAGGAAAAGGAAATATTCCTGATGATACCATTCATAGCTCTCTATTTGAAGGTTAGTTATCCTGGGGTAGGTACGTGCACACCATTGCTTTTTCTTACAATATTTACCACGAAGGGTGTGTTTGTGGCACTATAAAGGTTCAGCAGCGGCAACGTCGGCAGTAGAAAGCGACGACGTATTTTAGCTCCATGTTTACCTGAATTATCGGCTAGGTATGAACAAATGCTGATACAGGTCCTAAGGCATGGGAAACATAGGGAATTCTACTTGTTATGGTGAGCAGTATGGAGATGGGTGAATGGCGATTGGAGTTACTGCAAGCGCTGCTATCCCTGCATGCAGGTCTTCACGCCGAGACTAGATATATATTGCCATGTTCAAGTTTTTCTCAATAACCTACCACGGCCTATGACATGTACTCTTTGCATAGCTACGGCTGTGCAAACAAAATACGTATCATCAGAGATCTACCTTCCAGTCCTGCCATAGACGCATCAGATGCTCCATTGAACAGCTTCCACTACCACAATAGCCCATCGTAGCTGTATGAATTATTGTCTCTGCCTTTAATTTGCCGAACAAAACATCACATGATTCCTGTACCTAGCTTTGAGCTCGTTTATTACGACATTCTACATAAAGTCTATAAACACTTACGGATTATATATAGTCGTGACATGAATTAATGAACACAGTGATGAGGACATCCTACATTATTACCCGTTGGCAAAGACGCAACAAAGGGTGATGACCCAGTTGTAGTCGGGCGGCGACCATGTGAGCCTCTAAATAATCACCTTTCTTAGCTTGGGAGGAGGAAGCCACCTTAAAAAAAGAGAGCCACCCTTCCCCTATCGGACTAGTCTTTTAAGGAGATTGAGCCTTTCCTCAAGTGGGTGCGTATAAGAACTGTTGGAGTCCGGACAACCTTAAATTGTTGGGCCTCGGCCAACCCTATACCTAGGTTGGATGCATCATTTGATCAGAGACCGTATACCGTATAAGAAACTAGGTTTGCTTCTTTTCACATCATTGACTTAGTTCGTTGTCAACGCCCGGGGCTTGTTCTTTTTTGAGACTCTGTTCGTAAATCATAATGCATGTGAATCATCTTAACGTATGTAGAGGTAAAAAAAAAAGGTCGCACTTAACGTAGATGACACATTACAGCATGCATGGCAGTTGACGGTGAAACATTTTTTGATGCTTCCAACTTTCTTTAGTTGTTCAGTCAAGCGGATGCACGAGCTTACCATGGCTGCTACACTTTTTTTTTTTATAGAAATTCAGAGGGGGGGGGGGGGGGTGTTATATGTCGTTTGAGATTGTTAAGGAGCAGATTTGGGAGTGGAACATTGAGGCCCAATGTTGGGCGATATGCTGGTCAGGTTGCGGCAACCTACATGACAAATGTTCAGCGCCCTCGCGACATCCGGTGAAGAGGCGATTGTAGCATGGGGGTAGAGAGCGGAAGACGACGTTGTGGTGGCGCATCCAAATGCGCCAGCAGCAAAGTAGAAGGAAGGCATTGAAATGAGCAGCAGGCAATGGCTGCTACTCTGAAGTCGGGGGACACACTACCGGAAATCGGCTTTTCCCCGAGTGTCTCAGCTTTTCCCGAGTGTACTTTATCGGGCACTCGGGAAACATAATTTTTCCCGAGTGCAATACAACATACACCCGGAAAAAGATAGACACACAGGAAACATATACTTTTCCCGAGTGCCAGACAACCAGGCACTCGGGAACAGTGCAGCACTCGGGGCCAAATAAGTTTCCCGAGTGCCTAGGAAGCTAGCACTCGAGAAAGGTTGCTAGCAGGCCCCACAGCCAATGGGTCGGCGTTACCGTTTGGCGGCCGGTGGACTTTTCCCGAGTGTCTGGTTGGCCGCGCA
>LAPY01002992.1:14033-25622 GCA_000970635.1 Eragrostis tef
CGAGGGGGGGGGGGGTTCTTGTCTTCTTTCTTCAGCCCAGTCTTAAACTCCGTTGCGCCGGTAAGTTCAGACTGCGTGGGGGTGTTAGAGTATATTATAGAGGCCAATGGATAGAGGCCCATGTAGCCTATGTACAGGATCTATTTACCCACCCTTCTAGGGTTTGGATGAATGAATTGACACTTCACAAATCTAACATGGTATCTCAGCCTTCTCTCCCTCCCTCCCAACCCTAGCTGCGCCGCCGGCGCCGCCCCTCTCCTCTCCTTCCTCTTTCTCATATTCCGCTGCGCCGCTCTTATTTTCACGTTTGCGCCCACGAGAGCTGCACGTGAGGGGGAGTGTTGAACCATAAGTGAATTGCCCACCTCTCCTCATCAGCTTAGGCTTTTGGGTGAACTGGTTGGTGCATGTAACTTAACAAAAAGAAATTGTACAGGACCTATCTACGGCAGGAAAGAAAAAAATACTTACAAACGGCTATCAAGCCAGTTATTGACCTGTTGTCTAATGGTTCATTCTCTGGAATATTGAAATATATTTCATTTTTTTAAAAAAATATATATACAAGTGTGTTTGAACTCTATCTATAAAGCAAAGCTTCCAGTGATTGAAACAAATGGGTGCTTGTCTGAAGATGAGTGCATTCCTTTGTTTTGTCATCACCTCGTAATATGTGAACATGTAGATAACTACTTATACTGTTGTGATACATGATCTGGTCTATTAACTTTATTTGGCCCAAAGAAACGACCTGCTTGTCCATCATGAGGAAACAAACAAACAGACAATTGCAACAGAATAGGAGAGAGGTAGCTAATAATTGCATCAAAGGTTGCTCACGGAACATCTATCTAAAACATGTGAGCAAGATTTCCGCCATTCTCGCGAGGTGTGCCTATTAAGGATGTATTCCCTCCGGTTTTTAACTGATGAATTTAGGAGTTAGGACAACTTTTTTAGTTCATTTTTGAGTGGCAAATTCTGTCCTAATGTCAACAATTAAAAACCATAGGTAGTACTGGTTTTCAGCTTGAACGTAGTCCAATCAGACAACAGATTGTTTCTGCTAGTGTCCCATACAATGTGATGCTGCATGGGCTGATCTACGAAAGCAATGGAACTGTGGCGGCCCTGTGCCGTAAAGTTTCTTAATGACTTGATTTGGTACTAAGGATAGGTTAGAAACTGTGGGTAGTATGTGGAATACCTTTGCTGAATCATTGCCGGCCTGAATGTCTTAAGCATGGTAGTGGTAGGAGAATCCCACATGGTGAGTTTAAACTGTAGAGAATAGTGACATTTAAAGTAACTCTGGGCTGGTCTTTTTGGATGAAGCAAGGGTCAAATCCTGTATTATTGGTGTACTTGTTAGGCTTGTTCAGCATGATGGCACTAGGTTGGGGCATTATATATGATTGTAAAGGTGTGTTTTATATTTCCTGGTGATGTTCTGAAAGAATATTCACCCCTTCTTACAATTCAAATTATCTGTTGATTTCGGTACATGTTGCTTACTTGGATTTTCACTCTAGATTATCAATTAAAGCACACAAAAATACCTTTTGTATTGCCTCCTTTTCCTATTATATAAAAACATTTGAACAATTTATTTGTTTCTTGTATAGTTGGACCAAACTCATCCTACAAGTTCCCCAAAACCTGTGAATGATCATGAACAGGTAATTCTTAGCTCGTTATGGCCTTACATTCTTCTGACAAATGAGTTCATTCTCGTTCATTATGACATGCATTTTCTAGGATGAATTAACCCAAAGAATGGATGCACATTGGTGTTTATCTTACTCTTAAGACAAATTTTAATGACTTTTTGGGTTATTACAAACACATATTTTGGTCATTGAAACTTTTGTCATAATGAAATTCAGTATGTACACACTTGCTGTTATTTGAATCATAAATCTTCCTGTTGTAGCGCCCCTGTTTTAAATATTTGATCAAGTTAGCATCGGATGGAGGCATTCAAAAGGGATGTACCTTTTGGCATAATATTATTTTTCATGGATTGCATTTGTGCAAACTTGGCTGCCATGAAAGTTCTAAATAACATTGTAACAATTATAAGTAGAAATTTAACTATATGTACTTCTTTGTACGATAGTTCATGCTTCTTTCATTTCTGTCCCGATAGTACTGCAGTTTGAGTCCAGAAATTATTTGAACTAACATATGATTCTACAGGACAATATCAATCAAATAACGGTGAATTTGGAGGTTCCTCATTTGAAACCTGAAATCATTACCCAATCAGCACCAATTTTCGCCGAGAATGTGCTTGATCCATCTGTGAAGTTTCGGAAAATGAATCGGTCAAGCAGAAATGTTCATTCCTACAAACTCCCGACACCGGCTGATGACAAGAACTTCACAGGAGCTGTGGCCAATACATCCCCTCTTTCAGATAAACCTGAAAGTAAATCTCATGTGGCGGTAAATTTGTGGCATTCCTCTCCACTGGTGAAAGATTTTAAGTCGAGCTCCATGTATAGTGGGCCTGTTAAGTTGCCGTCAAGTAATGAAGGAATATCAGCACCACTAGCTTATTCCTACTCCACTTCAGATTTTAAGAAAATGAAGAGGGAAGCCTTTTCTGGTCCAATTCCAAGCAACGCAGGATTGAGCAAACCCTTTTCAGCTCGTGTGATGTCAGTAAAACCACATGGTCCAGGTTGGCAGTCATCTGTGCCACAAAAAGTTACACCTAGAGTCACTTCACTACCCACAACGTCCCCCAGAATAAGCGAGCTTCATGAGCTACCTAGGCCTCCGGCAAATGTTGGCACCCAACGTCCTGGTTTGGTTGGATATTCTGGTCCTCTAGTATCAAGGCCACCGATACCAAATGTGCCAACCCGTGTCTCACCACCATCACATACAGCATCACCACTTCCGCGACCGCCTGCTGCTATGACCCGTAGTTATTCGATACCTTCGAATAGTCAACGAACTCCTATTATTACTGTGAACAAGCTTTTGGAATCTAGGCATAGCAGAGAAAGCAGTGAAGTTTCCTCACCTCCACTAACACCTATATCACTGGCAGATATTTCCCGTAAATCAAGAGCAGAAATTGCTGTGGACAACAAAGGATAAAGGGTAAGTTGTTACTGTGGGTTTTCGTAACAATGTTTTTATAAACATTGTCATCTGTGTACAGTTTCATCGTAGGATCTTCCCATTTTGATTAGAAGGTCCTGGAACGTTGTAGTAGTCATTGGTTCTTTGTTAAGCTTTTGATGAATAGGAATGAAGTTTTTTATTGATATAGGCTTGCTCTCATTACTGCCATTTGCTTGGAATAGCGATGATCCTTAAGTTTCATAGGTCGATTAACGATGCATGCAATTACCTTGATTTTTGCGCATTGCTCATATACTACATTCTGGTAACTGATGATGAATAGGTGTGTGCTAGTATTCTTTATGCTTTGCAACGGCATCATCTCATTTCTCCTTTGAATCACATCATTTTGAAGCAATTGAATAAAATCGAGTGTACTCTTTATTTGAACATGCTACCTGCCGATATATAGGCATATAATATTCTCTCTCTTGAAAAAGGATTCTGATTCAAGATCTGATTATCTTCACTCCTTTGTTTGCAGAAACCTTGTGAGGGTTTGAAAGACTGAACCTGTCAATGATTTTAGGAAATTTTTTTGTAATTAGTTGTACATTCTAGGGTTCCTTCTATAATCTTTTTTGCTTACTGCAAAGGAAAAATGTAAATAAACTTAACATGTGTTTATCTTTTGTATGCTTGTTTGAACTATTTCTTATGTACTGTATTAGCCTTCCATCAGTAATGCAAAGACACTTTTGATTCATTGTTTTGCTTATCTGGCTATTTGTTGGATTCTAATGTACTACCTCAGTACCTCTACCATACTACCACTTCATTGTTTGGAAAGATATTTGTCTAGGAGTACATTCTAGTTTTACAGAGTTAGCCGACGAGGGCCAGTTACAGTGTTTGGGTACAACTGAGTATTGCCCTTGATGTAAGACACTGGAGCAAAAAACATACTCGATAAGTTGTGCTCGATCTGAAGAATGGCTGGTTTGATCTTTCAATCTCTTGTTATACGATACGATCCTTGATACTTGTAACGACTGCTTTGTCAGGTAGGAAGGCACACTTGTTTTCCCGAGCATCTGCTTGAGTTGAGTTTTCAGCCAAGCAGTTCTTGGCCTGACGTGAACCCGACGATAGCCTGTAGGTAACACCTCCAGGATTGAGCAGGCAGCATGACTGCATGAGTAGAATTGTATACGTGTCTCTTGGCAAGTAGAATTAGTGTGGATTTCAGCTTTTCTTCTTTCCAGTTGAAATGCTTCATTCCATACCGGGCCTAGCCTTTTGAGCCACTTTGGTTTGGTGAATATCAAAAGTTGGTTGGTAATAGTTTGTGTTCAAATGTAGATCACAAAACCCAGGGTTAGAGAGTTTTAACTGTTCTTTGTTCCTTTCCAAAGTTATTTCGGGGAAGTAAATCTATAGAGTTTCTTTCACGACTCCTGGTCGCTGCGGATTGATTTCTTTAGTATCTGTTTCCATTGTTGTCTTTTATGTTTCCGTGGCGTGAATGTAACTCTTTAAAGTTGGGGTGTGTGGCGTGTGTGTTGTATTTTACAACTCTTCTTCTTAATAAAATGATGCATAACTCTCTTGCGTATTCGATAAAAGAAAATATGTAGAGTTTTGAACAGGAGTAGGTTTTTTGTGGTTTAATTTGTAAGAGTTGCAAGACTATATGAATGCTTATCAAATATAAAAGGTTTGCCGATATAAAATACATGCACCAAGTCCAGTTAATTTGTCGTCTTGTTCTAATATTCTAGATGGCCATTGCTCCGCTTTTGTGGCCAAAAGATATGTTTTCCAGTTGCAACAAAAAAATAGAAATAAGAGATAATATTGAAAATCCGATAGATTATAGTGCTGAATATTTTCTTCACATATAGAATACGGCAATTAAGGTTCTCTTACTTTATTAACTGTTAAGCAAATATAGACAAAAATCTCTACTGGATTATTTGAATCATGATATTTTTTTATTTATCTATACTTACCACGCTGGTTGTAGGACCTATCAACCTAGAAACTTTGTTCGACTAGGGAAGACGAATTTTAATAATGAAAATGTGTATTTCGGCAAAATCGTACGGGCAATATTCCATTTGCAAAAAAAAACACTAATGCTTCAACCAGTTATTTCAAAGGAGTTTTTGCGAAATACTACACTATTTACTAACAAATAATTACTATATATATCCTCCCTGTGGCTAAATTAGGCACTGGGTCTATTCTTTTGGCAAAGAAAATAACTATTCCACCCACCCTTTCTTTTATCTTGTTTTAGGCTACAACATAGAATAAAAAGGCACTAATTTTTGTTCTAAGACCTGGTTAGTTACCTCTCTTGAATACCAGTTCTAAGATCTATTTACTGTGTGAAAGGGGTCTTGGCCTAGTGGTTAAGGCACCCGAGTTGCACCTTGATCAAGAGCAGAAATTGCTGTGGACAACAAAGGATAAAGGGTAAGTTGTTACTGTGGGTTTTCGTAACAATGTTTTTATAAACATTGTCATCTGTGTACAGTTTCATCGTAGGATCTTCCCATTTTGATTAGAAGGTCCTGGAACGTTGTAGTAGTCATTGGTTCTTTGTTAAGCTTTTGATGAATAGGAATGAAGTTTTTTATTGATATAGGCTTGCTCTCATTACTGCCATTTGCTTGGAATAGCGATGATCCTTAAGTTTCATAGGTCGATTAACGATGCATGCAATTACCTTGATTTTTGCGCATTGCTCATATACTACATTCTGGTAACTGATGATGAATAGGTGTGTGCTAGTATTCTTTATGCTTTGCAACGGCATCATCTCATTTCTCCTTTGAATCACATCATTTTGAAGCAATTGAATAAAATCGAGTGTACTCTTTATTTGAACATGCTACCTGCCGATATATAGGCATATAATATTCTCTCTCTTGAAAAAGGATTCTGATTCAAGATCTGATTATCTTCACTCCTTTGTTTGCAGAAACCTTGTGAGGGTTTGAAAGACTGAACCTGTCAATGATTTTAGGAAATTTTTTTGTAATTAGTTGTACATTCTAGGGTTCCTTCTATAATCTTTTTTGCTTACTGCAAAGGAAAAATGTAAATAAACTTAACATGTGTTTATCTTTTGTATGCTTGTTTGAACTATTTCTTATGTACTGTATTAGCCTTCCATCAGTAATGCAAAGACACTTTTGATTCATTGTTTTGCTTATCTGGCTATTTGTTGGATTCTAATGTACTACCTCAGTACCTCTACCATACTACCACTTCATTGTTTGGAAAGATATTTGTCTAGGAGTACATTCTAGTTTTACAGAGTTAGCCGACGAGGGCCAGTTACAGTGTTTGGGTACAACTGAGTATTGCCCTTGATGTAAGACACTGGAGCAAAAAACATACTCGATAAGTTGTGCTCGATCTGAAGAATGGCTGGTTTGATCTTTCAATCTCTTGTTATACGATACGATCCTTGATACTTGTAACGACTGCTTTGTCAGGTAGGAAGGCACACTTGTTTTCCCGAGCATCTGCTTGAGTTGAGTTTTCAGCCAAGCAGTTCTTGGCCTGACGTGAACCCGACGATAGCCTGTAGGTAACACCTCCAGGATTGAGCAGGCAGCATGACTGCATGAGTAGAATTGTATACGTGTCTCTTGGCAAGTAGAATTAGTGTGGATTTCAGCTTTTCTTCTTTCCAGTTGAAATGCTTCATTCCATACCGGGCCTAGCCTTTTGAGCCACTTTGGTTTGGTGAATATCAAAAGTTGGTTGGTAATAGTTTGTGTTCAAATGTAGATCACAAAACCCAGGGTTAGAGAGTTTTAACTGTTCTTTGTTCCTTTCCAAAGTTATTTCGGGGAAGTAAATCTATAGAGTTTCTTTCACGACTCCTGGTCGCTGCGGATTGATTTCTTTAGTATCTGTTTCCATTGTTGTCTTTTATGTTTCCGTGGCGTGAATGTAACTCTTTAAAGTTGGGGTGTGTGGCGTGTGTGTTGTATTTTACAACTCTTCTTCTTAATAAAATGATGCATAACTCTCTTGCGTATTCGATAAAAGAAAATATGTAGAGTTTTGAACAGGAGTAGGTTTTTTGTGGTTTAATTTGTAAGAGTTGCAAGACTATATGAATGCTTATCAAATATAAAAGGTTTGCCGATATAAAATACATGCACCAAGTCCAGTTAATTTGTCGTCTTGTTCTAATATTCTAGATGGCCATTGCTCCGCTTTTGTGGCCAAAAGATATGTTTTCCAGTTGCAACAAAAAAATAGAAATAAGAGATAATATTGAAAATCCGATAGATTATAGTGCTGAATATTTTCTTCACATATAGAATACGGCAATTAAGGTTCTCTTACTTTATTAACTGTTAAGCAAATATAGACAAAAATCTCTACTGGATTATTTGAATCATGATATTTTTTTATTTATCTATACTTACCACGCTGGTTGTAGGACCTATCAACCTAGAAACTTTGTTCGACTAGGGAAGACGAATTTTAATAATGAAAATGTGTATTTCGGCAAAATCGTACGGGCAATATTCCATTTGCAAAAAAAAACACTAATGCTTCAACCAGTTATTTCAAAGGAGTTTTTGCGAAATACTACACTATTTACTAACAAATAATTACTATATATATCCTCCCTGTGGCTAAATTAGGCACTGGGTCTATTCTTTTGGCAAAGAAAATAACTATTCCACCCACCCTTTCTTTTATCTTGTTTTAGGCTACAACATAGAATAAAAAGGCACTAATTTTTGTTCTAAGACCTGGTTAGTTACCTCTCTTGAATACCAGTTCTAAGATCTATTTACTGTGTGAAAGGGGTCTTGGCCTAGTGGTTAAGGCACCCGAGTTGCACCTTGGAGGTCCTGGGTTCAACTCTCTATGAGAGCGAATTTTTTAGGATTTAACGGCTTTGTGTTTTCAGCGGTAGGCGACGCAGCCGTCGACAAGAAAAAAAAATGAAACATACCTAGAAAAGGAGATAGTAAACTTTAGAGAAGCTCAGGGTATGATGTAAATTGATCTAGTACAACTGAGAACAATTAACAACCCTTCTAGTTTATACCTTCGTTTGATTTTGTTACAAAGTTGTGATCCAACAGAAAATTTATCAAATTAATCTTTCTGTAGTCTCTACTTTTATGAAAACAAAGTATTAAAAGTTTGGGATATTCTCCTCCCAAATACTTTTTTCGGCATCTATATCTTTTTTATTGAATTTATTGGAAAGTCAACCACCCCTTACTAACTTGATAAGGCCAAAGATGCTCTTATAAAAGGAGGAAAAAGTTTTCAGATAAGTGAGAACTGCGAACACTTGTACGGTCATAAATTTTCAGAACAGCAAGAAGCCAAGAATAGCACAAATCAATTTTTTTAATGGGGGACAGATTAATACAAAATGAGTAGTGGTTGATATGGCATGTTCAGTTCATCCCATTGCAGTGTGACCAGGTGTTGACCAAATTGTAAAATCATGTTCTTTATCGTGAGATATGATTCTTGTATGCCTACCTGCCATTTACCACTGCCTGAAAAACCTAACTACAACAATGCAGGTCAAAGACAAATTGGAGGGAACGAATACTTCTAATAGTAGCGCATGACACTGACGCGTCACAAAAGAGTCAGTGAGATAGGGATATGAATTCCTTTCCAATGGTACCATCCAAAGAGAATATGGAGATTTCCCCCAGATTACGCGAATCGCTGCATATATGGAGCCATGGAAAGTGGCTGTACCAGAAGAACATTTAATTTCTCAGAAATGGTAAAATGGTCAGGCCTATTGGTGTTGTTCTCTGCAACTGATTGCACTTTCGTCAACTGAAATGGGAGGGCCAGTCTCTGCCGAGCTTAGCTGAATATATTCCGGTACCGAATAATTTGTGTCAACGATCAGTATTCGGTATCGGGAAAGCTGTGGATGGATCGAGTAGACATCTGTAGCGGTCTGGTTGGTCCTGCGAGTTCCATCTCCTGCTATAAATACCGCGACGTCGAAGCAGGTAATGGCTCACCGATCACTGGCAGGAGGAAGGAAGAAGAGGGGCCTCGCATGAGGGCCAGAGCCTTCCTTTGGTAGCCAAGGATGACTTGCCTACGTGCCCTAGCTAGTTCCGGTTGCATGGCCGGTTCAGCTGTGTGTGTGGGCGGGTCTCCTTGGCTAGCCTCAGTGGCTCTTGCCTGTCATGGAAGGCCTCTTCTTCTCTGTTTACTTGTTTTGTCAGGTATGTAAGAAAATTCAGCGGTGAGGTCTGAACTTGCAATTCGTGTAACGCTCAAGTATTATGTCTATGTTCAGTTCATCAGGTCAGATGCTTTTTTTTTTTTTTGCACATTGTTCAGAAACATGTGTTGGACACTTGGCCCTACATCTATGATGATTTTTTTTGAAGAGAAGCTATATCTATGATCTGGCTCACCGATGCTTTTGTTGTCTGCTTAGTAGTGTTTGTTCCTGAAGGCTTCAAATTACTCCTTTCTAGCTAGCAGCAAAAAATGAGAGACTGAAAACTTGTTGTAGGCATTTATAGATGCTGAAATGTGTCCTTGATTGAAGAACTCGGAATATGTCAAAATGGAGCGCCTGCTTGGTCCTTGTTCCCATCAAATATTACGAAGTATTATATGCCCACATATATTATTCCCTCAGTTTTCTGTCAAATTGTGGGCGGCCAACGGATAAGGCAGGAATCTGATCCGCATGCATGTAGACAACGTACTACAAAGAGCATGAGTGAATGGCACATCGGTAGAAAAGAGAGGACAGTGCAGACATGCAAATAGCTACCGTAAGTCATATGCGGCAACAAGCATAAAGCATATATATAAATGTATGCAGGAACAGGATACGTTGTCGAAAAAAAATGATATATTTGCGACCCATCTTTTGAAGATGGCTGCTATGAACAACGTCCAGTGCGCCTGAGCTCAGGCATGATAGCCTTCTGACCCGAACATGCACGTCGATGAGCATGCCCGATTTGCAGCAGCAGCTTCTTAGCAGCAGGCAGCCGTCCAATGCAGGCTTGGTTATTGTTTAAGTAAATTTTTTAAAAAATATATATAAATGAATAGTTTGACAAACTATCATATAGAACTACAAATTAAGAAGTTGTATTGTAAAGGGTGTCGATTTGGTACCTACATCCTTAAATAGTAAAATAGCAGACATGAGATTGAATCACTGCACTACAAATTTCAATATATCGCAATACTACTTCCCTCCGGTTTCAAATAATTGTCAGCGTCGACTAAATTTTTTAACTTTAGCTATGTGATACTTTTATGCATATGAAATCTACAGTGTGTGATCAAGCTAACAACCAGAGCAACCAACCTAGTATATATATGGAGAGTAAACGGAGTATCTCCCCCTTTGGAACTTAACTTGAGAGGAGGGAGGACTTGTGCCCGGGTTAGCTAAGTTGGATCTTTCTTCCCTATACTTACTAAAGCGCGTGAGCATGAGTGAGTTTAACCTTTTTTGTAATAAGATTGGCCTTTTGGACTTGCTACGTGTGGTGCTTCAAATCACAAGAGTAAGTCGCAGAAGCGCGTCGTCCACTCGAACCAGGGCTCTGTGCTTCCAACGTACTCCCAGATCGAGCTCCATGCATTTCCGATTTCCCACGTTCTCTTCTTCCGCTGTACTAGAACATTAGTTCGGTCTTGAGAAGGAAGCTGTCCATGCGCGTAGTTGTTTGAGTAACATGTTGTAATCAGCCGTCGGGCAGTGTATAACATGGCCCGCAACCAGCCGTCGTTGTTGACTATCAGAGGGTGTTCGTTTCGCAGGGTCTAAAGTTTAGAGAGGTCTAAAAAAAGAATATTATCATTTAAGAGTATTAAATAAAGTTTAATTACAAAACTAAATGCAAAACCCCTGTCTAATTCGCAAGACAAATCTAACAAGTGTAGTTAAGCTGTAAGTAGACGATAGTTACTGTAGCATTACTGCGGCAAAACATAGATTAATTAGAGTCATTAGATTCGTCTCGTAAAGATATACTCATCTGTAAAAAAATTTTGTCATTAGACTTTATTTAGTAATAAATTTTTTTATTTAAACTCTTTTAAAATTTAGATTAAAAAAACGAACAGCTTGTGCTGAGCACTCGGGGCAACAAAGAACAGTGGCGCTAGGAGTGGCGACGCGATAAGACAACAGAGCACGACACGGCACGACGCGACCTGACACGACCCGCCCCGTCAAGCAAAGCAGTCAAAAGTCGTGGCATGGGCGTACATTGTGGGGCCCGCCGCGGGGTAGCCTTGCTTGCTTGCTTCCTTCCTCCCTCCTTTCCCCCACCCACCATCGATCGTCAGTACAGTTCGTCATCAGCCAGTCAAGTGGCCACGGCGATCGAACCGCCGGAGCTGTGCTGCCTGCTGCCGTCGCTCGCTCCGAGAGGGGGTCAGGGAGGCCAGCGGCCATGACCACCTCTGCTAGCCACGGCAGCTTTGCGCCGGTACTCC
>LAPY01002992.1:44553-56542 GCA_000970635.1 Eragrostis tef
ATTGGAAGAGTTGGGCTCCCCCAAGAGTTCGTCACCATGTATGGCTAGCTTTACATGGTCGCCTTTGGACTGCAGACAGGATGAGGAGACGCAATATGGACTCACACGTACAATGTCCCCTATGTGGCCGGGAGCAGGAAGGACACCAGCACCTGTTATGGCGTTGCTCTTTTACACGGCAGGTTTGGCAGCACATCTCACAAGATCTAAACCTACCATCGAGGCCAAACACCAACACCTGGCAACATGGATGGCGGCAGTGACGAAGAAGCATATCGCAGCATCAGATACGAGGCTTCGATTCCTTATTCGTGCTTATGTTGTGGCTAATCTGGAAGGAAAGAAACGCCAGGGTCTTTCAAGAAGAGCTAGCAACAGTGGGCGCTATATATGCGCGTTGCAAAGAGGAGGCACGACTATGGACATACGCCGGAGCCAAGCGATTGGGCCAGCTGCATAGTATGCAGGGCGCAGCTAGCGATAATCCAAGTAGAGATCAGGTTGCGGTGGTAGCTAATAGCAATGTAACATAAACATAGCGATTGGCTGTAACAAACTATCCGGTGCCTCTTTGCACCCTTTCTTCTTCTATAAATTCTGACACGCAAAGCTTTTGCGTGTTCGCAAAAAGAATCAAGCACATCGTTCCGGTGATATCAGATCGACGGTCCAAGTTCGGATCGCGGCATCGCGCAAACAAATAAAAGAGGATCTAAGAAGAAGAAGGAAAAAAAAGAAACAGATCGTCGCCGATGGCGAGCAGCAGCAAAAGCCACGCGTTGTGCGACGGACGACCGGACGCGGCGCCGCCGCTACCCGTGCGACCCGAAGCTGCGCGACCGGAACGGGAACTGGACGGGCTGGTTGCTTCTCTCGATGGCCTGCTCGTGCTGCAGCAGCGCCGGGGCCTGCTGTACATCGTCTGCAACCCGACCACGAGGCAGTGGACCAACCTCCCGTCCCGGTGCTGGCTCCGTCTCCGTGCTCCCCCGCCTTCCCGTGCGTCTTCTAATACCTCCACGGCCCCTCCGGCGAGTACGTACCGCCTCCTGTGCCACGGCGAACTCGCCGCCGTCGAGCGGGGGATAGAAAGACCACTACTACACGCTCTCCGTCTTACAAGCATGTAAACACAGCATTGTTACCTAGGCTTGACGCAGCGACGTCGGTATTGTCTATAGAACTGCCGCCTCTGCTTTCTACTCAGTAACTACTATTTGGTAGCTGGGCACTCGTCCTCACCAGATACTGAGGCATAGGGAGGGAGAGAGAGAGAGAGAGAGGCGTGTCGCTAACGAAACAATGTCATCATCCCTGGGCCTGGCCCTAGGAGGTTAGTTGGTTGACAACTGCCGGTATCGCCTTTCGCCACTATGACGACATGATGGCTTTTCCGAGATCCCGACGGCCACGTTTGCCGCCGCTCCCCAGCCGTTGAGACCACAATGGCTGGACGCATGTTATGTACGGTAACATCTATCCTAAAATTCTGAAAACTAATAACAAGTTCATGCATGTGCAGATTTTAAACACATCAGCCCAATGTCGTTAGTTTGCTAACACAAGCCCCCTGTTAAAATCCCGAGAAAGCTATAGAAAACCCATACGCGACGGCGACCGTCGTCGCGTCCCCTCCTCCCGTTTCGTCGTCGTCCGCTCTGGTGCTCGCCGGCCATCTCGCTCACCGCCTCGTCCAAAGCCAGCTGCGGCCGACTCGGCCTGGCCACAGCTCGGGGACCTGACCACCGTCTCCTCCGACGCCGGCCGGCTGCGTGCGGAGTGGATGCGAAGTGATGCCGGCGTTGGGATCGGGGGTCTGGTCTCGGCGGCGGGACGAGATCACGTTCGATCGCCTCCACAAGGTGCCGTACGTTGCCTCATAAACTGTTCTCTGTGCTCGGCGGTGAATTTTTTTTGCTTTCTTTGCGGCTGGTTGGAGTCTACCGTTTTATGGTCGAAGCATCTGATAAGCAGACATGCTAATTTTGACCCCATTTTTTTGTGCTTTAACTTCTTTGCTCCAATTCTCTCGATCGTGCGTCCCTAAGAGACGGTGACTTTTGGTTTAACGTATGTCTGTCATGATGTTTAAATTCGAGTCGCTAGTAAAGCAGCTGAGCTATCAATGATGTGTGAAAAATTAAGAGTCGTGCATCTTTCCAGGAAAAAGAAACAAGGCTCATCTAGTTTCTAAAACAAACTACTGTCAGAATAAGGTAGTAGGGAATAAGACTGCAGTGACTCAAAGAAATGGTTAGTGCGGAAGAAATTATGATTCGAAAACCTGTGATGAGTCTCAACAACAATGTAGCTAGTACTATTGGATTCCAATACAAAGCCTCCGTGCTTTACATATTTGGCCTTCCTTTTACTTTTGATTACGATTGACAGTTACTTTGTAAGCAAACTACTTGTCAAAAAGTTCCTTTCTACTTGCTATTATCCTGGGACTTTAAGATAGATACTAATTTCCTGTAAGGGAAAGAAGCTAGAATGCCTTGGTATCTGAGTTTACGCTTTTACATTGGCAATTGAAATTGTGTAGTTTTTCCTGAATGTTTGCTTTACTGCAAAAAAAAATGATCGTTTTGTGGCTGCGAATTCGAATTTGTTTCAGTTCTGGGAAGATTTGCCTCCTCAAGCACGGCAGGAGCTCCTAAAACTGGACAAGTTAACTCTCATTGAGGATGCACGCAAGAATTCCTACTGTTCAAGGTGCAATGGGTTGCTCCTGGACTGTTTCGCGCAAATTTCCATATATGGTAAGTCACTGCAGCAAGAAGCTTCAGGCATTGATCTTTCAAGAGCAACTGCGGCCGAGTCAGGGCCTAGACAAGTGGAACAAGATGAGGCGCAAGACCCATCAGTTCATCCTTGGGGAGGTCTTTCAACAACCAAGGATGACACCCTTACACTTCTCGACTGCTTTGTAAAAACCAAGTCACTAGACGTGCTTCAGAATGTAAGCCTCATAAACTGTTCTCTGTGCTCGGCGGTGAATTTTTTTTGCTTTCTTTGCGGCTGGTTGGAGTCTACCGTTTTATGGTCGAAGCATCTGATAAGCAGACATGCTAATTTTGACCCCATTTTTTTGTGCTTTAACTTCTTTGCTCCAATTCTCTCGATCGTGCGTCCCTAAGAGACGGTGACTTTTGGTTTAACGTATGTCTGTCATGATGTTTAAATTCGAGTCGCTAGTAAAGCAGCTGAGCTATCAATGATGTGTGAAAAATTAAGAGTCGTGCATCTTTCCAGGAAAAAGAAACAAGGCTCATCTAGTTTCTAAAACAAACTACTGTCAGAATAAGGTAGTAGGGAATAAGACTGCAGTGACTCAAAGAAATGGTTAGTGCGGAAGAAATTATGATTCGAAAACCTGTGATGAGTCTCAACAACAATGTAGCTAGTACTATTGGATTCCAATACAAAGCCTCCGTGCTTTACATATTTGGCCTTCCTTTTACTTTTGATTACGATTGACAGTTACTTTGTAAGCAAACTACTTGTCAAAAAGTTCCTTTCTACTTGCTATTATCCTGGGACTTTAAGATAGATACTAATTTCCTGTAAGGGAAAGAAGCTAGAATGCCTTGGTATCTGAGTTTACGCTTTTACATTGGCAATTGAAATTGTGTAGTTTTTCCTGAATGTTTGCTTTACTGCAAAAAAAAATGATCGTTTTGTGGCTGCGAATTCGAATTTGTTTCAGTTCTGGGAAGATTTGCCTCCTCAAGCACGGCAGGAGCTCCTAAAACTGGACAAGTTAACTCTCATTGAGGATGCACGCAAGAATTCCTACTGTTCAAGGTGCAATGGGTTGCTCCTGGACTGTTTCGCGCAAATTTCCATATATGGTAAGTCACTGCAGCAAGAAGCTTCAGGCATTGATCTTTCAAGAGCAACTGCGGCCGAGTCAGGGCCTAGACAAGTGGAACAAGATGAGGCGCAAGACCCATCAGTTCATCCTTGGGGAGGTCTTTCAACAACCAAGGATGACACCCTTACACTTCTCGACTGCTTTGTAAAAACCAAGTCACTAGACGTGCTTCAGAATGTAAGTGTGGACAGTTACAGTTTTGCTATAAGTTGGACTTCCTACATTCTGTTGTTAGAAGCATATCTCTATACTGTAGTATCTTCTCTTAATTTGTCTGAAGCAATATATGAATCACCCTCTGGTAACCTAATTTATTTAATTTAATCAGGTATTCGACAATGCACTAGTGAGAGAAAGGGACCGGAAAATGTGTTATCCTGATGCCTGTGGTGCAGGTGGCAGGGGGTACGGGACGAGAGAAATGTGTGCTCTGCACACAGCGCGCCCTTCATGTGATGCATTGGTGGATTTCTGGTCGGAGCTAAGTGAAGAAACAAGATCATATCTTCTGCGGATGAGGGAGGAAGATTTCATTGAGAAACTTACACGCAGGTGAGAAAGCACAACGGAGTTGATGTTTGATTCATGCTACTCTAAATTGTCGACTATACCAATTCTTATTGAACTTGGCATTAATCTTACAATAAAAAAGAGTAACCAAGCTAAGTATTGAGCTTGATATCATGCTGAAAGCTTGCATCCACCAGATGGAAGATGTTTAGAGAAGGAAATTTAGAAGTATCCATAGGTTCGGTGCTATGAGTTGCATATACTGGAGATCGACGGGAACTACTCCTTCCAATTTTATTTTGTTGTTGCTGAGAAAACAAAGTTAGTATGGAGGGCTAAATGTTTAGGGAGTTGCCACTAAACCTTGAAAAATAGTCCTTTTTGTTATATGCACTACACGTAGGGTAAGAAAGCCAATGATTTCACAAGTGATGGATTATTGTTTCTACCTGGTAAAACTTGCAGAGGTATCCATTATCCAAACAGGTCTAACTGTCGTTGAATTTTCTAGCAACTACCTGGTAGATCAGTAAAGGTTCCAGTAATAAGTTCGTAAAAAATTGTGAACAGATTTAACAGAAAGAAGTTTTGCCGAGATTGCCGAAGGAATGTAACCCGTGAATTCAAGGAGCTGAAGGAATTCAAGCGCATGCGAAGGGAACGTCGCTGCAACTGTTGGTTTTGTGTTGATAATGGATTTCAATGTGAGGTCAGGGTTCCTCCTTAACACCCCCCTTCGTTAGCAAAATTTGCCATGTGACTGTTTATTAGTACATTATTTCATACTTCCTATGTTAGTTTATCTGGCTTCTGAAATTTTAGGTGTTTGAGGATGGTATCATAGTTGACTGGCGCCAATGCTTATCAGAGGAAGGACCTTTTGATCACTTTGAATGGGCTGTTGGGACAAATGAAGGAGAAGCTGATATTCTAGACTTTGAAGATGTTGGAATGAATGCCCGAGTCCACAGGACTGGAATCAATCTTGTTGAGTTTGAGAACTATTTCATAACTCTGAGAGCTTGGAGGTCTGATGGCCGTTGCACTCAATATTTGGATTTCTGGTCGGAGCTAAGTGAAGAAACAAGATCATATCTTCTGCGGATGAGGGAGGAAGATTTCATTGAGAAACTTACACGCAGGTGAGAAAGCACAACGGAGTTGATGTTTGATTCATGCTACTCTAAATTGTCGACTATACCAATTCTTATTGAACTTGGCATTAATCTTACAATAAAAAAGAGTAACCAAGCTAAGTATTGAGCTTGATATCATGCTGAAAGCTTGCATCCACCAGATGGAAGATGTTTAGAGAAGGAAATTTAGAAGTATCCATAGGTTCGGTGCTATGAGTTGCATATACTGGAGATCGACGGGAACTACTCCTTCCAATTTTATTTTGTTGTTGCTGAGAAAACAAAGTTAGTATGGAGGGCTAAATGTTTAGGGAGTTGCCACTAAACCTTGAAAAATAGTCCTTTTTGTTATATGCACTACACGTAGGGTAAGAAAGCCAATGATTTCACAAGTGATGGATTATTGTTTCTACCTGGTAAAACTTGCAGAGGTATCCATTATCCAAACAGGTCTAACTGTCGTTGAATTTTCTAGCAACTACCTGGTAGATCAGTAAAGGTTCCAGTAATAAGTTCGTAAAAAATTGTGAACAGATTTAACAGAAAGAAGTTTTGCCGAGATTGCCGAAGGAATGTAACCCGTGAATTCAAGGAGCTGAAGGAATTCAAGCGCATGCGAAGGGAACGTCGCTGCAACTGTTGGTTTTGTGTTGATAATGGATTTCAATGTGAGGTCAGGGTTCCTCCTTAACACCCCCCTTCGTTAGCAAAATTTGCCATGTGACTGTTTATTAGTACATTATTTCATACTTCCTATGTTAGTTTATCTGGCTTCTGAAATTTTAGGTGTTTGAGGATGGTATCATAGTTGACTGGCGCCAATGCTTATCAGAGGAAGGACCTTTTGATCACTTTGAATGGGCTGTTGGGACAAATGAAGGAGAAGCTGATATTCTAGACTTTGAAGATGTTGGAATGAATGCCCGAGTCCACAGGACTGGAATCAATCTTGTTGAGTTTGAGAACTATTTCATAACTCTGAGAGCTTGGAGGTCTGATGGCCGTTGCACTCAATATTGTGTAAAAGCACATGTCTTGAAGGGTAAATCATGTGTTCACCTCCACCACACGCTGGTGGTGAGTGCTGGCTTTGTGACAATTACAGACGTCGAAAGCATGCAAAGCTTCTTTGAACGTGCAGAGAAGGCCGAGGAAGAGGACGTACGTCACTTGCCATTTACAACGGCTTATGTCTTTTATCTAAGATAATCATAATTAGGGCTTTCCATCTTGGCATTAAAAATCGTGATTCTGATTGGTCAAAAAAATGAACAGGAAGATGTTGCAATGAACAGCGATGGAAATGATCTTGATGGTGATGGCTCACATGCACAGAAGCATGCCAAGACCCCTGAACTGGCAAGAGAATTTCTTTTGGACTCTGCTGCAGTCATATTCAAAGAGAAGGTATCGACCAAAAAAAGAACTATTTATAAAGTAATGTTTGATGTAAATATTTTGACCGCACAAAGAGATATAGAGGAAAACCTTTTATTTAAAAACCAATCCTGAATCTCAGCTCACCAATCAAGGTGCCCAAGATTTCTATGCAACCTCACACCTTCCAGTTCACCAAGATGTCTTTGTCCTCTGACTGAGTCTATATGAAAAGTAAAAATAATATATATATTTTTTTCACTATTACATTTTTTTGTTGAAGAGTATATCTTTTGTTAGTATAATTCCTCTTTTACCTAATGTTCATCAATGGAAAATTAGATCAATTTTAAACTAGTCAACGCCATATATAAGAAAGTTTGATGGACTCCTTTTTCTTAATGTACTACGTACTATTAGTGATGGATGTAACCAGCTGCTACTAGTAGTCAGGGCATCCAGATTTTAAACATCCATACTCCAAAGATATGCTAAACATTGGTCTCGTTGCAGGTTGTGAAAGCCTTCAGAGATGGTACGGCACAGGAAAATGCGAAGAGTGTTTTCGTGTCTCTTGCATTAAAACTTCTGGAAGAGCTAGTTCACGTAGCATGCAAAGAACTTATTACACTGGAAAAACAGGTAATTGTTATACTTCAAGATAGTAACATTTAGAATATCTGAGAAAGAATTGACCAGTTCATGTTTCTGAACATCAGTCTTGTGGGTGCTCTTATTGCAGAACAAGCTTCTCGAAGAAGAGGAGAAAGAAATGCGTGAAAAACAGGAGCGCAAGATAAAGAGGAGATCAAAAGAGAAAGAGAAGAAAAACAGGCAAAAACAAAGGCTCAAGGAGAAGGGTGCGAAGCTATTTGAATCAAAATCACCAGACAATATTTCATCTCCAGCTCTAAGCGACTCGTCAACAACTAATCATGAATCAACAAACAGTACTCCCGACTCAATAGATTCAGCTAAAGCCGAAGTTGTGGATCTGCACTTTCCTGGCAGATTTATTGATCAGTCTTTATGCCGGGAAAACAAAGTGGAACACATCAATGGAGTGACAGAGTCATCACCAATGGATTGCAGTGACTGTTGCAGCACCTCAGAGCAATCTGAATCTTCCAAACGAAGCCCACGGTTGTGGAAGGATTCTCCTCAAGATCAGCCCTGTTGGTGTGATGGCTCCCAAGATGAACCTGGAAGAATTGGTGATTCACAGTGGCAGTTGATAGAAATGAAACGAAGCAGTGCAAGAAGCTGCAGCATAACTCTTCCAAAAGGAAGCCGCATTGGTGGTGCACAGAAAAATGCAATTCTAAAGCAAGTATGGGAGCCAGTGGATGCCCGAAAGAAGACTGGATTATACAGCACAGATAATGCTCGGGGTTCAGTTGGCAATGTCAATCCATTGAAACCTGTAGGTTGTGATGCCACAGGATGCCAAAAGCTTCGTGCGGGATGCGATGAACCCATGCATCTGGCTTCTGAAAATTCCAGCATTCTCTACATATCAGGAACTGATCAGGCATGTGGAAACAGTCAGAGTTGTCAAGCTGCTTCTAGTGATGGAACTCATATGGTGAATAAGCAAGACTGTTACTCCACTCCTGATGAAAGTTTTTGGCATGGTGAAGACCTGATGAAAAAGTATGACAGTTATAGTAGCTTGTCTTCATGTATGGGTGAGGGAGATAGGGAAAGCAGCTGCAGCTCAAGCAGTGTGACCATTTCTAGCGAGCGGAATCCAGAATCATCTTTGTCTGATGAAACAGAGGGATTTCCATACAGAATTGAGAGCAACCTGGATACTCCACCTTTAAGAACTGCTTCACAGTCTTTACTTCAGGCATGTGCAAGGAAAGGTTTCAGAGAGTACCGACCAGAAGCTGCACGCCCAACTCACAGTGGCAGGTTTGGATTCAACACCCCTATCCAGGATCAACAGTTTCATCACCAAAGCATGCATGTACCTCAAAATTCGCCAGCGACACTGCGGCTTCACAACCACTGCTGTTGGGCTTCTCCAACAAATCGAAATTTCCAGTATGTTAATCATCAGGTCCGGTACAGGAAAGTGAATCCTTACCTGGCTCATCCACAATGTTGCATGCGTCCAGAGCCTATTCAGAAGGCTACAGAAAGCTTCAGAGCCATGCCTCCGTCACTGCCTTTTCAAGACGGATCAAAACAGATTGTTGGTCATCCTCACAGAAAAATATATGTAGAAAGACATCCTTCCAATAAGTTGAAGCAGTTGGGCCAGAAAGATCATCCAGAAGACAATGTCAAGACACAGGACAACGCAGATGCGTCCTTCTCATTGTTTCAGTTCAGCCTACCAATAGCTTCGCCTGTCCCAGCCTCATTTGAAGATGATAGGACTGGAGAGTTTTCGGACAGAACGCCATTAGCTCAGGATTGCTCCAGGGAACAGACTGGTGTGAAGGAGTATAAACTGTTCTCCACGAAAGATAGTGGTATGTTTTCATTCATCTGCAGATAAAGTTGCTGTGACAGAGCTGCCATCCTTATGTTTGGCTACTCATGGTTCTGGCTACACTTCACAAGTAATTTGTATTCTCCGAACGAAATAAAAAGGAGTTGTGATATTCCTTTTGTTAATATATAGGTTTGTTTACGTTTTTGTTCTTATTGTCCTTTTATCTTCCCCTCATGTGCATCTCTCATGTTACTGCCTCTTGATTCTTCACTACGAATTACCTCTGTTGCACTTTTCTGCAGTATGGATAACATGTTAGCTAAGTACTACTGATAGTTTGATATGGAAGATCTAAGGGCCCGTTGGTATGAATTCAGATTCAGTTTCTCCGGAGAAACATTTGTCAACGTTTGGTTAGTTGTATGGATTCAGGTACTTGGAGAAACAAGTAGAATGATTAAACTGTCCAATTTACCCCTAGTTGCAATAGTTACACTGTGTTGCTTTTTGCAACAATAATTTTCTAAACAAAATTGTACAAAATACAAAAAAGTCAATCGCAAAATAGCTGAGGAAAATAAGAGGAAGAAAAAGAAAGGCCATCTGGGCCCACTACCTATGGAAGGTCCATGATGACCCAAACGAACCATGAATATCTATCCGAGAAGGCAGCAAAAGCTTCGGTAGCTTTAGCAAGGAATCCATGAATACTTGATTTCAGGATCAAGCACAAGGATCCATTTCGAATGCCTTCAATGGAAAAAAAAAAAAAAGAACTTTTCGTCTTCGTTGCTGACTGCAGCTGAACATGGACATCTGCTCCGCTGCTCATATGCGGTGAGCAACGCAAGACTTCCAGGCGCTACTTGTTCCTGGAGTTACTTGCTAAAACGGAGGAGTAATCGGATTAGACGCCTAGAGAGGAAGGAAATGGAAGCAAGCAGCACTTGGGACGCGGCGGCGGCCATGGCGCCGTCCAGTGGGCTTCCGTCGCCGGCCACCGTGAGATCCCGATGCCACGGAACTACCGCGGCAGAACCTCTGGACGGTCTGGTGCCGCGGGCGTGCGGGCGTGCGGGCGTGACGGACGTGGGGCGAGGGGGCAGGGGCGACATCGCCGGACGCCGCCAAGTTGGCCGTCGACATGTTTGCAAATAGCCCCCTGAATTGGATCGCGAGTCCAAAACAGGGGGGTATGTGCAAATATTTGGATCGCAAACCAAATATTTGCAATAAACCCCCTGGTCGGACGTCCGCCGCCGCCGTCTCTCTCCCTCCGCCGCTCCTCCCGGCCGTCCGCCGCCGCCACTCGGCAGCTGGCATCTGGAGATTCAATACTAGCCATACTCGTCTCAATCCAAAAGGCGGAGGAGGAACACGTGTGCTCGAGTCGCCGACCGATCAGGGCAGGCATGGCAGCTTGGTCGGGGTAACCGCTGCGCCACGGTGGTAGACCACTGTCAATCAAACGCCGGCGACCATGATTTGCATAGCCACAACCATCCAAACACGTGACCAATTCGTCGGTCTGGCGAGTACTAACAGGGGAATGTCAATTTCAGAGATAGTGTTGATTTTTTACTTAGTCTGTTTGCCTTGCTGCCTTGGTGGTGTTGGCAGGGGACGTCGTTGCTGCTTCCCTCGAACTCCTACCTACCCAGGTCCCCGGCCAGCCTCAGCAGGGAGATCTGCGAGCGACATTATGTTCTTAATTCTAGTGAGACGTCCTTCTGTTTGTTCAGATCCAAATGTTTCTGATGGAGACCACGGACTAGAGCATGCTACAGCAGCAATGGAGAGTGTCCTGAAGTTTCAGAGAGACTGCTCCATACAGGAAAAACAAGGGATCATATATCGAAAATTTGATTCTGAATTTACCCTAGTGGAGTAGTAGTTATCTTGCCCCCAAACGAACTGCTTTGTCGTCAGGCTAGGAACTGGAAGGATGGTACCCATGCAGAGCATGAGGCAGCCGCGGACGGCTGGTGAGCCCACCGGTCGAGCAACCAAGAACGTTGGTAATCTCGTCGTTGCATAACCATGTCCAATTCTTCTTTGATATATTGTTCTTTTAGGATGGTGATCAGCTGGCTGTCAGCATCCTGGAAGGAGAAGCCCAGAAGAAGAAGCCCAGCAAAAAGAAAGAGAAGCAAGCGTTGCGTAGAAGCCTGCGAACCCAAAAGCCCAACTCAAAGTATACCGGCAACGAATGGATCTCGAAGTGAAGCCCAGCCCGTTTTCTGGCCCATGGCCATTCATTCCCGGCCTAGAGCCGTTGTAACAGATATAATACTCGCGTACTGAGGGGAAGAACTGGGCTTGGCTTGGCGGAGAAGTAGAAAGTAGGCGGCGGCGGCGGCGTCCGGTTCCTTGCCGGCGACGAATTTGTATCTGTACTCTTGGTTTATATTATAATCCATAATACCACCCTCACATCTGGTATCAGATTCCAGTTCCGTCCTGGAGTTACCGCATCCCCACCTCACCCGACTACAACACCGTCATCACCCGGAGATCAAGCTCATGGGGCCAGCACCGGCGGCCGGATCCAAGGCCGGCGAGGCTAAGGATTCTGCTGGGGTTACTCCCAAGGAAGATACCTTACTGACGGCTCTCACGGACATCATCAACGAGCGGTTCGGA
>LAPY01002993.1:0-18243 GCA_000970635.1 Eragrostis tef
GCAGACATCTCGTTGTTGACAGAAACGTCGTGTACCATTGAATGGATATCCGACGGGATCCCCTTAGCATTCTTGATATCAGATCCTGCCTTTTGGGATGAAAGTGGGTACCCAATGAGCTCTATGGGTCAAGCCTCTATTTCAGTTGCTCCACTAGAGCTTCATAGGACAAGGGGCAGTTTTAGTTGGTGGGTCATGCCTCCAATCATAAGAAGTGATATTTCGTGCATCGATATTAAAAATTTGTTCGCATTTTTACTGTGACGTAAAAATTGCTTCAGTCGAGTATAACGTGCGAGAGGCACAATTTATTATTATTATTTTTTTTTGCGATGAAGAGGCACAAAATTAACCAGGCCCGGCCACGGGTAGAGCCAGACAAGTGAACCAGTCGTGGATAGAGAACTAACGCGGCAGAGGGATGGAATCCGTTGGTCAAGAAAACTTGAAGAGAGGTAAAAAATGATAACCACCAATTAGTGTGTAGGCAATGACCATGGCAGTGAAAAACCTGGAGGCCACTAGGTTGAAGATTAGAATACTAGGTGATATCCATGCAACGGTTTAGTGGTCACAATGATCCAATCATCCTTAAAATGATTCTCCTGTACTAACACGGCTACCAAATAGAAATATGTATGATGCACCAAATATAAAATGAAAAATGTGGTCATTGTGTGTTATGTTGGTTCTGTTGTACTTCAACAAACTATCCATGATCCAATAACAATATATTGTGCACGTAAAAAAAATATAACAAACTATTGCGTATATCATCCTGTGGAACTATATGAGTCCTCCATGTTAACTTCTTGATATCCCAATACTTTTTAGAAACAAAAAGAATTTGTAGCCGTACGGCCCATCATTTGAATACAAATAAAACGTTTAGGGTTTTCCGTCAGGTTCCATTACTCAAAACCAATATAAAGTGCATAGTCATTTGAGTACATGAGCCTGCAAATCTAACTGACACAGAGATGTTTAAACTAAATTTGTAACGACGTAAGACATACATGAGCAACTAAAACATTTCCTTGATAGACTACAACACACATGAGACGTATGCAAGTACTCATCAAATATTCTTCCCATTGGCTCAAGCAGTCTTGCCAAGATAATATCATCATGGATGATATATGGAGGAACAGAAGCGGCACTTATCAACATTTTCTGCATTTTTGAAAAATATACAAACAAATTCATGGGAGTATGTCTCAACTTGAAATTTCCGAATAAAAGTGTCACAAGACCTCTAAAGACATACTGGTGATCTGAAATTCCATGCAAATGTCGAGTAAAACATACCACGTGTGTGATCTATAACTACATTAGCAAAAAGTGTTTGGTTGTAGAATTTCAATACTGCGGATTGAAATATATTGTCACGGTTAGTAAATGGGTAAATTGTCGCACCTTCGTTTTCTACGCACTGTAGCACCTGTAGTGGGTAATCAAGGCCTTTTAGTTCTGCAAAGAATAGCACGTCCTTCTGATCCTTGTCAATAGTTCCTTTGAATATCGCATGATAGTACTTGTTGGTATCACCCTTTTTCAGGTATTTTCCTTCAAAGCAGTTACTGTCACCAATGCTCGCCTCGATCCGTGACAGTAATAGAAACCTGAAAATAGATAATATTTTGTTAAAAGATAATGAGAGAGTAAAGTGCACATCCTATCTCTCAACTTGTTTGGCCGTGTCACATTGGTCCAACAAAGATTGAACCAAACTCACATTTCACATTTGACGGAAACACGTTTCGTGCAATCGTATTGGTAACATATTAAGTGTGGTTGTTTCTTCACCTTTTAGTTTTTTGCATGGCCATCATAAATTAGAATTTCACATATGCTTTTGAGTAGTGTATATATTAACCATCATATTTTAGATTTCACATGTACTCGCCATCATTACTCATAGTTGCATTTTTAGATTCTACAAGTACTCACCCACATTAATCTTGTCACTAGTTGCAATGGGAAACATGACTTTTTTTTCTTTTCAAAAAGGAAAAGAAGTATACATTACCCACAGCTCTTGCGGAGGTACCATATCGGTAAACATACACCTCCAAAACAAATACCCACCGCAAATGTATATGTCAAATTCTAGTTTACAATGGACATGAAAAAAAAACCAAAAGGTTCAAGAGGATATAAACAAAAGAGTGATTGTTTTTCTGGTAGCAATACAATTGCATGCATACTTAAAACTCTTTTTTTGTTTGCGAGTTTTTTCTTTTTGGCGAGAGATTGTGGTATACTCTTTAATATATGCAATGCCAAGGTTGAAAAATATTTGAAGTATGCACTAGACCATTGTGGGTGAGAAGAAGTGTGCGGTTGTATATATAAGCTCGTTTCCTAGCTGTGTGGATATTTGTTTTGCTCCATGCAACTCAAGACCAGTACCATGCCTGGTTCTGGTTTCAATAGATGTGATCTTGCCATGCACATGCATCGATCCTGACAATTGAGATCATAAGCACTGAGGGGGTGATTGGCAAATCTTACGTTCAGTCCTGTCCATGGATAATGAATCTGTGTGTTAATAAAGAGATCGAGATTCATATACCTTTTTTGTGATTAAATCGAGATTCATATATCCCGCACATTAAAATTAGAAGCTTTGTGTATAAATTGTGGGTGTACTCGTCTGTGAGGTACCAATAAACGTTCCTGGCCCGAGTACCACTCTGAATTTGCCCATAACATGTTGAAGAAGATCGGCCATATTTATTCCATGTAATTTTATCTAATATTCCGTATAATTATTTGGCTCTGTGTTTCTGTGCTAGAGATAATGCACAAAACTGCAGCACACTCTCTCCATTTTAAATGAACATTGCTATAGGTTTGTACTCAGACGTCCCACCCATGTTCGACTCTAGCCATCCTAGGAACCAGGATTAAGCACTTGCAAACTTTAGCAACAATCAGACGTTGGTACATCAAAGTCAGAACATTTATTCTTCAAATGGCTATTTCTTATTCACAAGATGACAATGGTCAGAACAAAGTCCGACATCTGGGTCTACTCTATAGCAGTGTTTATATTTTTTCTTGGCCATCAATAGTGCACCAATCTTGCTTGGTAACTCCATACAATCCATGTGAAAACAAGTCTCTCCCCAAGGGTGGCCTCACCTTGGGCATTGGGCCGAGCCGTCTTCCTCAGTCAAATTTGGGCCTTAAAGAAACCCATTTTCATCCATCTCCTATTTTTTATTTAAATTTCTCTCACATTTTCCGTTTCTCCTCCTATTCTTCAGATTATAAAATAAAGGGTAAGACTCCTGGACCAGAATAATAAGATCATCGAGAAAGACCCCATTGCATTTTTGCATAAATTTAATAATATCATCAGCCGGACAGGGGGAAATTTAAAAGAGGTTCAAATCACCAAGAACAGTGGTAGTTTTCTAGCCCGCGTGCTAAACATAGTTAATAACTTAATATAATAGTTCTCAACGCAACTACGGGCAGAATGCATAAATACAGTACCAGTCCATTAAGAAACATATCCTCTAATGCTTCAGGTCCTAACATTAAAAGAAATAAACTAATAGGCCAAATGCTAGAATAGATACGTTTTCCTACGGTAGTCATGGCCTCCTGAGTAAGTCGAGCCATTGCATGGATGCTTCAAGTACTCGGTGCAAGCGTGGCATCTGTCCATGTCAAGCCCTTTCCTAGGTCTAGATGGTGTTGTACCAGGAAAATTATAGTAGCCACCTGCATAAGGAAAAATGAAATCTATAAATAATGATGAACTCAATTTTTCATATAGTGCCTCAATTTCTAAAAGATAAAAAAACCAGTCAAACAGCTCAATTCAATACTCCCAAGTGTTTGCAAGGTGAAGACAAATTAGTTCGAGAAAAAAATGAAACATAGTAAATCCAATAGCAGTTAATTTGAAGTCACATAATATTCATGAGGTAGTATCATCAGCTGGGATTTCTCTACACAAAGCAACTAGATATACATTTCTGATCTGCTAAAATATATCATCAATCAAAGAATACATAAAGTTGTCCTGAGGGTTTTCATTGTGCCAGATGGCTTGTTTGAATAGCTAAGTGTTTTCAAACTTGCTATCAAGTAAACAATTGGGCAGTACTGAATCAACACATTCATGAGAGTATAATCGATCAATAAGTCTGTGCACAAATTATGTTGTGCATGTATCAACAGGCTCACCTTCAGAAAGCGAGTCTAGAGGGATGCAACAGCGCGCTTTGAGGATTTCTGGACCTTGTCGACCAAAGTCCTCTATCTCAGCGAAAAACAGCATCTTCTTATTCTTCCGTTTTGCAACGAAATTGAGGTGCCAGAAAAAACCTCTGTCCTCCCAGAAAGTTCTGCAAAGCAATTGTTCACACAACTCAAGCTTCACCTGGCATTGTGCAGAAAAACATAAATGATAAGATTAGTGGAACAGAAAATGGCTCATGTAAATTAGCTTTAATAACTAGTGCACCCTGACGTATCAGAACTCCAATCAAGTTGTTTTTTTTAAGGAACACTAGTTTGATTAGTGTTCCTCAACATACTAAATTCATCACCAGATGTTAACCTGAGTTACATCCCAGTTCCCACTATACTCAGCACTGAGGCAAATAAAATATTCAGGAAACAACAGGCAAAGAAGAGTATAGAACTATTACTATACCCGTCTGCTCTTGTTGTAACTTGCTAGCGCCAGCTCTGATAAATAAGTTGACTGATTGTCTTTCTTAAGTATAAGCTCTTGCATCTCCTCAGCTGTAACTTTCTTGCAACTATAATACAAGGAACAGACAATTAGAGCATGTATCAAAGAGAGAATCAAAATAGCAAAAAAAAAGAAGGTGAAATCTAGATGGCCAGATGAATGTTACCGAATCTTCTCTAGTAGAGGAGATGCATCGACTATGTATTTGCCCTTGTCATCCAGATACAGGGAGCCATGCTTGTGGATGTAGTTGCGCATGAGAGCGTCAGCCCGAGCAGCTTGCTTGTAGCTCCTGGTGCACAAGTCATCGCCTTCCTTGTCCTCCAGAGCAGCGAACTCCTCCTCCGATATGGGGTCTCCAATGTCGTCCGCGGTGGCCACGAGAGTGCGCCACTTGCCGGACGGGGAGGATGGCGCGATCGCACGAGTGTCTGGCCATGGGCGGTTGAGCACAGCGCGCACCGGAGACGGAGCATCCGCAAAGGGCACATCCTCCTTCTCAACCACGGACGGCTCTTCTGCCATCCTAGAGCCCACAGCTTCATCCGCAGCCGCTTTGATAGGTGCGAATCCCCTTCGGCTCATCTGGCGGTGCAAATGCAAAGATAAATGCAGTATGTTTTTTACGCATCGGCAACTTCTTCTTTCCACCCGAATCCTCACCATGAGCCACCAGCGGGAGCGGTGGTAGACATAGGAACTGTTCGTTTTTTTCCCCTAGATTTTAGCTATTTGGAATATTGTTATTTAAGTAATACTAATTAAAGTTTAATTACAAAACTAATTACAGAACACTGTGCTAATTTGCGAGACGAATCTAATGAGGGTAATTATGCCGTAATTAAGCCATAATTAGAAGATGGTTACTGTAGTATCACTGTAGCGGAACATAGCTTAATTAGGCTCGTTAGATTCGTCTCGAAAATTAGCCTCTATTTGTAAAAAGGTTTTGTAATTAGACTTTATTTAATACTTTAAATGGTAATATTTTCTCCCTGGCTAAAATTTTAGCCATTTTAACCATTTAGCCAGGGGAAACGAACACCCCCATACTAGAGATGGTGATAGGAACGATGATGCTGGCCGCGATGCCGGTACTCTTAGGTTGCCTCCGTTGCGGGAGGCTGCCTTCATGTGGGCCGAGCTCATGCCTTTTTTTTTCTTGGACCAGCGCATATTTATCTTTTGAGAAAAATTCTATCTGTCTCCCTTAATTATTTGGGTAGCTCCACTAAAAAATTTATTAGAGGTAGTGCAATTTTTATTTTTAATTATAAAACCGATTAACCACAGTTCCTGTCTAATTTACCACTTTGGGTGTTTTTGTTATGTATGGACACGTGCCACGTAATTTTTTATATTTTTTTTTCTCTTTCTCTTTTCTTCCCTTTCTCCCAGACGGCGTCGACATGCTTGCTCCTCCATGTTCGGACATATGGGAGAGAAAGAGAAAAAAAAAAAGAAAAAAGATTGACATGGCACTAACATGTGGGGTCTTAAATAGCCACCAAGGACAAAACCCCTATCAAAACCGTCTAAGGAGGTAAATTGCTCCTGGTTAGCGAGTTCAAAGACTGCGGTTACCGGTTTTTTAATTAAAGGTAAAAATTACGCTACCTTCAATAGTTGAGAGGCATTTAGGACTTTAATCTTATCGTTTTCCTTTTTTGTTATTTTTCAACCCCTTTTCTTTTTTATACTCTCGTTATCTGTTTTCACATATTACATAATAATTTGTTTGTAATATTTCTTGGATAGTTTCCTTCATTTATTTATTTTTTTCGAATAAACATTTGCCTCATTTCTCCGTACACTATCTTAAAGGAAGAGTTTAGGCCGTTTTCGCATCTACAATTGCACTATGCCTCATAAACTAATGTCAAAAAGGTTCGTAAATAGTGAAAGATACCCATACGTCAATGGTCCGATGCAATACCCCCGACAAACTAGATGCAATATAGCACAAAATACACATGCATTCCTCTATGGTTTCGTGCCTGGCCCAACAAGTCCATGTGGCATCCAACCTATCCAACCTTTCCCTCTTTTGTCAGGTTCGTTACATGAAAACTGGACATGTAAGTGCGCCTTCCAAATTGCCTTCCACATATGTGGCATAAACAAAGATCTCACTCAAGATCAAAACAGAAACAAACTGAACGAATCAAACAATCAACAATTCAACAGTCTTGCTCATGCATCATCAGGCATTCACATCTCTATTTTCCTTTCTCACGCTGCCACAGTTAAGTTAGGACATCCACAACAACCTCAGAGAATTTCAACAAACACAGACCGAGAACTGCAGTTTTGAGGTAATTATCTGTACAAACATATGTACCCATCAACCAGTTCACTAAGTGTCAACTGATAATTGCTACGAACAAATAATGGGTTCCATCAAGTTGAATCAGATGCCAAAGCTGCAAAACATCAGTCAGTTCGTTGTCAGCCGTCAACACTCTTCATCTAGCAATAAAAAAGGCGACATACTACTGATTCATGACTTCGTGCATGAACATGGTAACATACTCCAGTCGAACATCAGGCAATTAGATGAACTAAACCATACCCTTCTCCAGAAGCTTGTCGTATTAAACCTGCATCAACCAACAAAAATGTAACAAATAAGACCTATGCGAGACACATATTCGAAAGAGACACCCAACTTTAATTACTTGCCACATCGCGTTGATGTTGACCATATATAGACAAAGTCAATGGAACGATGAATGTATAGGCCCCATAATGAGTCAAATGACACAAGTCATGCGTGAGTATAAAGAAAATGTTTAACCATACTAAACCACAAAGGTTTCAAATTCAAAATTCCATTGAGCAAAATATTCTACCTAGAAGCTTAATAGTGTCGCCAAAGCCGACAGTCAACTCAGGTAGCTACAACCAAAGGATGATCGAGCATTTTCTCTCTGAGGGGAGACTTCACCATTAAGCTGACACTAGCAAAGATTCTTTAGGGGCTAAGTTTTAGGACCGAAATGTTAGAGGTACTTAGTTTTAGGACCGAAATGCCAAGAAGATACTAATCTAGCTGTTCTTATTGGCTACACATGTGTTGTTAGAGTAGCCCCATCTCTATTCTCTTGCTACACCACTTGAAAGATTCTGCAGCTCTTTCCCATTGTTATTTCTTATGTACCCTTTCCCAAAGACCTAGAAACACCTTAAGTGCTTGTAGATACTTTAGTTGGCATAGTCCTGGACATACTTTGAGGCCTTAAAACAGAAACACAGATATATGATGTGTTTATGAATAAGTCTAGCGGTAGCAACTTGCTAATTTGATTTGAACGAAAATACATAAAACAAAATCTACCTGCAACAAAGAGTGATATTCTCCAAACAACAAAAATGAGAGATCAAAGTGACTACTCTGCAGACACTGTTATGCCACAGAAAAACTCCTTAGCTTGTCACAGTGAGGTGTTGGGTAGTCCTTGGCCCATTGACGCCGTTGGAGTTCCACATGACAATACCTCCCCAGCATACTCTTGTAATCTTTCAAAACATACTGCTCAATATTATCTCTAGAAGTACTCCCTCGTGGAAACTGCTGATCAAAATCTTGTTTGCTGACATAGTACTCGACCCCATGCTTTTCAGTGACTTTTGATATAGGAAAGGAGGATGTCTTTTGCAGGGAATACTCAGGCCGACGGACTGGAATGAATGCAAGAGCAACAATAAACAATATCACTGCAAGATGCATCAACATTGTTAAATTTATGCCTGAAGCACCCTGCACTGTATGATCCCGTCTTTGTTGGTGTCGTTGCCTGTCTGCTCCCCTTGCTCTGTAGGAACTCTGCGCATGGAACACATTATCATGGGTCCCATAAAAAAAGGATCCAAATATCTCATCTGGGTCAAAATCTCCTTCGTAGTTATAGAAGCTACTTCTTGCTTGCCTCCTTCGCCTCACAGGCCCACGCCTCATGGCATTTGAATATTGCTCACTAAATTCATGGTCCTCTATAGTGCCTGTCTGATCATAAGTCTTCCGTGACTGATCATTGCTTAGGCAATTGAAAGCCTTGCTTACCAACTTGAAAGCGTCCTCTGCCCCAGGAGCCTTGTTCTTGTCAGGATGAACCTTCAGTGACAACCTCCTGTAGGCTTTCTTAATTTCCTCTCCAGAGCATCTTCTCTCGACTCCAAGAATAGCGTAGTAATCATTCTTCTTCCTGATTTCCCTGACCACTCTAATATTTTCCGCTGTATAAGCATGATCAACATGATTGCCAGCATGGTCTTTTGGTGCTATTGGGATTTCAGGAGCTTGGCCTCTTCCAGTCTTGTCATGGCATGTGGCACCATTCAGGATACCAAACTTCTCAGCTGTGCTCAACAAATCATCAAGTGGGAGACCAGGGTCCAATCTTTGAGCAATTCTTATGAACTTTTCTGCACGCTGCCTATCTCCAGATGCAAATGCAGATTTTGCAAGGTTGACAGACCTCAATGCCTCATCTTTGTTCCCATCCATGGGTTTCTAACCAGCCAGCTAACACTGGACAAAACTGGTCAGAAATCCAAACTGACAACCTATGAAACAAGAATATAGTGTTAGTTGGCACTAAGGATATACATATAAGAAGTTTTAAGCATTAATAGAAGTACACCGTCTAACAAGCTCGACAACATAAAACCTTGTTTAGCAATAGATGAACTTACATCTACAGCCTATGAGGTTAGTAAATGTAAACAAGGGGCCAAGAGGTGCATATGACCAAAACGAAATAGAGGAGCACATCAGCAGAACCAAGAAAGAGAAAATTCTTGGACTCAATGGAACATATAGCCGTACAAGACAGCCTTGATGAATTTTTCACAACAGTAAACAAGTTCGACTCTCAAGCCCAAGAAACAGAGGAGAGATTTGCTATTTTAGCCAAGAGACGATCTCCGACTAACGATATAAATAATGAAACTTAGCTTACGATCCTATTACCAGTCGCATGATAAGAAAAGCCAATCCCCAGTCACGACTCCCACTCTCCCAGGCACACGCACAGATAATTCTGTAGGAAGCTTCAAACTACAGAGGTTTGCAATTCCATTCCGTCTCGCGACCAACCCCAACCAGCCACAGGTTAGGCGTCCAGCATCATCTAACCGGGAACATCCAGTCTGTCCTTCACACACCAGCAACTCTAGCAATCCCTAAACGGAACCTCCTCGTGATCACGACGAGACCTCCATCGAAGCCGCCGAGAGCAACCGCGCGCGTGGAGACCAAATCGAAGCGGATATTACCTAATACAAAGACGGCGCTGATCCCTAATAGATTGATTGAGGGAGCTCACCGGGGGAGGGAGAGAGGCGAGGAGACCAAGCGGCCACCGACACCACCACCGCCGGAGAGAGAGGACGACGAAGGAGACGGAACACGCAGTGGCCGGCTGTACTTTTCCGCGGAGCCCCTCGTTGTTTGCTTGTTTTAGCATCTCGATCCTGGACTGCCAGTGGTCTGGGCCCTACCGCAAGCCCAGCCCAGCCCAGCCATAACAGAGCCGCACATGTGGACGGATGGATCACGCGGCACGAATCCTAAAGCGCACGACCTTGACCTCCCCTGTTTCATATCCGGCTGCGTCCAACTGCAAACGGAACCACTGCAAACCCAAACCCCTCGCGCCGCCTGCCTTGGAAGCTTCTCGACTCCACGAGCCTTCCTCGCCGGCGGCGAGTCGCAGGTGAGGCGGAGCCCCTCTCAACTTCCAGAATCCTGGTTTCCCCGTAGAATCCTAGCGCGTGCTACTGGTCAGCCCGCAATTGCCGCTGATTTTGCGAGTACTTTGTTATACGGTTGGATTCCTTCCGGTTCTATCCTGTTAAGTAGCCTAGGGTTCATCCTTTTTCATGTCTGTTTGATCTTGTTCACTGAGTTTTTTTTTTTCATTTCTTGAATTAAGCGCCTCAAAATAGTTAAACATCTTGGTCTGGCGTGGTGAGATTTTTCCTTTTAAGTACCCGTTGGATGGCTGGAGTTCGCTTGTGCTGCTTCCTGATTTGGTCTCGTCTCGCAGGAGCCATGACCCGACGGAACAGCTGCACGATATACGTGGGCAACCTCCCAGGTGACATCCGCGAGAGGGAAGTGGAGGATCTCTTCTACAAGGTCAGCAGTTGATTGGATTGGTTTAGGTCATACCGTCTATGCCATTTCATAATGCTACATTAGAGAAAAGGTTGTTGTAATGCTGGTGACATCTGCAATTTGTACATAGAGATTAGGTGTGTTGTTGTTGTTTAAGTGATAAATATGCTAGGATGCAATGTTAGGGTTGTTTACATGTAGTTGTCTTACAGTAACAATTATTGAGACCCATGCCATGATTTGAAAATCTCTTCTGTGCATCCACTGTTTTTTCGCTGCATGGTTATAGTCTGTTCATTGTTTACTTCAATACTTGGAAGTTTAGTTCTTCGTAACTCCACTATCATCAGTTGTGCTTTATATTATTTTTTAAAAAAATTGCAAAGAGGATTTTACAAGACAAGGCAATGTGGAATCTCATATTGCTAAATGTTTTCGGTGCCACTGTTTCTCGACGTGGATTTATGTTTTCAATTACTTGTGCTTCTGCAGTATGGCCGCATCGTGGATATCGACTTGAAAGTTCCTCCAAGGCCCCCTGGATATGCTTTTGTCGAGGTAAGCATATTGCCATCTGCTTCTTGTCGATTTTTTTTATGCTCTCACTAGATTTATAATCAATATTTTTGTATATCTATTTCCTGCCATCAAAACATGTGTTTCTCATTTGGTAGAGCTTTCAGTAAAATTATTTCTGGTTGCTTGTACTAAATAGCAGTTTTTCAAAACATAACTCCGTTTTTCTCCTTTCAGTATAATCAGAGCAATGCCAGTTACAAACCCAAGCAGCCCATTTGTTTAGCTCTAGAAATTTTCATTTTACTGTACTAGTTTACATTTAATATTTAACTGTTCTAAAAATAAAGTTTCAGATGCTTGTACCTCGTATCTTCCACAGCTAAATTCTTCAGTCGGAAACAAGCTCTTTGGTGGATGTGCGTCAAAGATGATTCATAGTGAACCTTCTTTTTAGAAACTCAATATTTAACAACTATAAACAGTAAATTTGTATACATGTTATTTAGATTTACAATCTCATTTTAGTAGTGCATCAACCCCAAGACCTTTTTCGATGTCACTCAAAGTATGCACTTGAAAGGACACTGGTAGTCAACTTTAACAAATCAAAGATCCACATTGGCTTTGGCCATGTGCCCAAATGTTAGTACATGTGCGGAGTTTTGGTTTAGACGCATGTCAAGACTGCCCAGTCGGTGCATGATGCTCCTGGCTTGATCTGCAGCGCCATGTGCTGCTCGGCATGCTTAGCTCCATCAGTTACTACTAGTTATCTCTTAATGGCCAGCTGCTTTGCATTTGCTAATGGCAATTCGCGTTACTGCTTTTGCCTGTCATTGATCCATAGGCTTATTTTAAAGATTCTTCGTTATGTCCTTTTTAACACCATGTTAGTACAACTTGTCCATAATTCATTTTAGATCTTATGCAATTCAAAATGATATGGTAACAGGATAACAGCTAAAACTTCTTTCCCCAAAAATTCCTCAAAATAAACTTTTATATGAAAGCCAAATTTATCTGTGACAATACATGAGGATCCAAATGGTATCAAATGTAATCTGGGTTTCCTGCTAATAGTCTCAGGTTTTACTGTGCATGATAGGCCCGATTTTTTTTTCTTGATTCCCATGCCCAAAGGGATATTACCTCTTACTTCCATGTGAAAGACCAGCTGCTGCATGGATTCACAGGTAGAGGGGCTGGCAGGTAGACGGTCGCATGCATGGTTGTACTTGTACCTACTGTTTTGGGAACTCAGAGAAGATTACCCTAAATCCTGTGTCAAATATGTTTAATAGATGCAGCATTGGCAACAGATAGAATACTCCAGATTTGGCGAATACTCTACAAAAATGTTTATTAAACAAGGATTGTTTAATTCGTGCTCCTGAATTTTATAATTAGACAGCACCTAAGAAGATAGAATACTGATGACAGTGATACCTTTTGGCAGTTTGAAGACCCACGTGATGCAGAAGATGCAATTTATGGTCGTGATGGATATAACTTTGATGGCCACAAATTGCGGGTGGGTTGATCATGTACGATTACATGTTTCTTCAATGAGATTACCAGGTCACAGAGATGATACCTCTTTATTTTCCGATTCCAATATCTGCCCAGGTGGAATTAGCTCACGGTGGAAGAGGCCCCCCTTCATTTGACCGCTCAAGCAGTTATAGCAGTGCTGGACGCCGTGGTGGTGCATCTAGGCGTACTGATTACCGCGGTTTGTGCTTCTCACTATCTAGTTTCAAAGATATTGCTGAGAGATCTCCCTGTTCTGATTGGATCTATTCATTGATTGATTATGCAGTTATGGTCACTGGATTACCTTCTTCAGCATCATGGCAAGATCTCAAGGTTGTATGAAGATAAAAGCTCATGCAATATTTTTATGTTTCATGATTCTTAATTCAAAGTTGTTCAGGATCATATGCGTCGAGGAGGTGACGTCTGTTTCGCTGATGTTTATCGTGAGGCTGGAGGTTTGTGTTGACACTTTTTGGTTATTATTCTGTTCAGTCTTGAGTGCTCTCATAATATCATTTAGCATAATGATCGTTCAAACTATATTTGTCAATTGTGGCGTTTCAGTTTCCTTCAGTTCTCATATTCTGATGTTGTTATTATATATTGCAGCAACTATTGGGATAGTTGATTATACCAACTATGACGATATGAAATATGCGGTAAGTGTTAATGTGCTTTCTGCATCCTACTTCTTAATATAGGTTACGTATACTACCATGCGAAACTTTGTTTTACATGTTCATTTGTTAACTGATGATGAAAATGATATATTTTGTGATGTCTACTCATGCACATTCTTGCTGTAAGTATATTTCCATCAAAAGACACATACTGACAACTTATTCTCCTGACCTTGTAGATAAAAAAGCTTGATGATACTGAGTTCCGTAATGCATTTGCAAAGGCTTATGTGAGGGTATGGTCATCTTATGCCCTCCCCGTCCTTTTCATTGACAGTACTGAGATAAACACGTGTATTCACTCTATCAATTCAAAATTTCATGCATTCATCAACTTTTCCTATAGGTGAGGGAGTATGATGCTAGGCGCAGCCGCTCTATCTCCAAGGACAGAGACCGCAGTCGCTCTAACTCCAGAGGCAGAAGCCGTAGCCGCTCTTACTCGAGGAGCCGGAGCCGCAGTTATAGCAGGAGCAGGAGCAAGAGCAGGAGTCCAAGGTAGATTTCAGTTTCATCATGCTCAGAATGATTTGTTTAGGGCACATCTTAGATGTTAACATGCATTATTCTTTGTTGATTCAGATCCAGGTCTGCTTCTCGGTCATCATCACCTGTTAAAGCTAGGTATGAGCAGTTTCATCCTTGTAGGCAATGATTTGAAGTCAAGGAAAGTTTTGTTATTCAGCAACAGTGTGTGGGTTCCAAAATATTGATATCTGACTATTGCTTGGGGGAAACAATGCCTAGTTTCTCTCATTTCGATCCTTCTTTTTTTTTTTAAAAAAAAAGTTTCCTTCAGGTTTGTTCTTGATGCCATTTGCTATTTATGCTCTAGTTTTCTTTTGTGAAATTTTATTTTTGCACTGCATCTGATTATAAGCATGTGTGACTGCATAGCTATGCTTCATTGTTGAAGATTTCCTCTTGTCTTTACTAGATGGGGGCCCATGCGAAGATCTGGGATTGCGTTGGTAGGATATTGGAATGTTAAGAACCTGAGGATGGTTTGGAACGTTGGATAGTTCAGCTGGATTGTGATGCACCGTATGTCAAAGTGGGCTACAACCAGTGATAGGAGCAAGATAGGGCTGGCACTAAACAAATATGGACTGGATTTTGTGGTATAATCGAATACTGTTGATTTTAGTAATTCTGTTCTGAAGTTACCTTGGCCTTAAGGCTGAGACTGCACCTCATCCTCAAACGTCAGCCTAGAGTCTGTTTTTTTTTTAAAAAAAGGAAAAAAACAGTAGAAACTATATATTGGCAAAAGAAGCAAAGGTTTGGCCCTGTTGGATCCATTGGATCCATGATAGCCACGTCTTCATTTGACGAAATATTATTTTCTCTTTTTCAGAAAAGTTAAGGCGTATAATCTCCTACTTCAGTTAGAGCTTGTTATGTTCAGAAGAAAAAATTAACAAATTAACAATGCTAGAGATAGGGGTGGGCATCTGATGTGCTCACCAAATATTTCCAGAATATTTATCCTTTGAATGTGTATGGGTGCTATAGTATTCTGGTTAAACCATTTTCATGCAACATAATGAACTAACGATACTCTCGTTTTCGCAGATCACCATCCAGATCACGGTCACCTGCTGCTTCTGTAAGTCTTATTAGGAACAAATAGTACCTTTGTATTCAGTATTATTCCTATGTGATAATTAAAGCTTTGTACAGCCGCCTCGTGACAAATCTGCAAGCAAAAGCCCCGCCAGGAGCAAAAGTTTGCCCCGATCGGTGTCTCCTGTATTGACTTGATCCATAACTTAATATCTTTGGTCGCTCATTGCTGCCTGAAATATGTATATATTAATTTGGTGTCAGTCTCTTGCAGGCTAAGTCTGAGTGAAAACACATGGAGCACATGGATACAAAATCTTCCAAAACAGTGTCAGGACTTGTGCTCGGTCGAGAAGGCTATAATCTTGATCGTGACGTTCTGAATTAGCATTGCTGCTCCTTCATAAAAAAACATTACTATTGTTCAGTCATGTTGTCGAAGAATATTTAGGAGGCTGTTTTTGCTTTTCGTACTTGCAAAAGGATGTAAAACCTTATGCATTTTCAACTTTGTGCCATGGTGGCGCTAGAGGTCTATACTTATATTACCTGGTTCACTTTATCAGCAGTACCTGGAGGTAGTATCTGTCCTCTTATATGCTTACGTTTTCTGCCTGTTATGGTTTGTCATTTATTCGGCGTGACCCTTTTATAGCGTTGTTGTCCTTGCTGTACTATTCAGTGCTGCATGATATCTTGGTGCATCGTATCGTATTGTTGCATTTGTGCTTCGTACTGTTTGATGGCATGAATACCATGTCCCTCTTTCTGGCTGCAAGGTATCTGGCTTGTCTCGCTCGCTGCTCGGCTCCATCTACGATGAATGGGAAACCAAATCATGAACTCAACTTGTGTTTGTGCGTGCTCAAGATTTGGAACTTAGTAGAAATTTTACAGATTTACTAGCGATGGAGTTTTCACCAATGTTCTTGTCAGCAAAACCTTGGACTTCCCCAGGTGCACTTGGAGCAAATTCAGGGTATCCGCTGTTCACTTGGACTGCAACAAGAAACTTTCAAACGAACGCCTCGCTCGCTGGTATTATTTTGGAAGATGAAGATCACTAGAAATCTGAAGATATCGTGTGGACATTGTGCATTGTCCCTGTTGATGGCCATCGCCACATGGTGTCGGGTACACGTCCATTCACTCCATCATGTGCAGTGTCTACTTTCGCCTGTTTGGACTTTGCGCGTGGACCTGATGGGTGCATTCGGCCGTATGCTTTCCTTCATCCTCACTTGTGGTAGATTTTACTAGTGTCTCTATCGGGAATAAAACATAGGTTTCAGGAGTGCCTTTTATGGCTCGGTTGCATTCGAAGCATATGACTGTACAATGGATAGTTTAAAGGGTATACAATAACACATTAATAAAAAATGTCTGTGCCTCAAATAACATAGGAGACCTCTTTTTGACACAGGAACACATAAATCAATTGTTTGTGCTGCAAATTACAGTGGTTCTTCATCGTACCTGCTGACCAGCACCCTACCTGATCGCCAGTTTATCATTGGCATTGTTCGAAAGAAGGACGAGAAAAGTTTCGGGAGGGTGAAGTACCTTGGTACGATCATTGGAGGTGGCGATGTGCCATTTCAACTACTCATTCTGGTCATATGCTGCTAAAGTCATGAAATACAAGCAGCCGTGCAAGATGTTCAAGGCTCCGTCGAGGTCTCGAGTTATACTTGTGTTTTCACGGCAATTTGGTTCATCAAACATGTTGGCCCTTAACATAGGTTATCCAAGCTGCACTTTATTAGCATGAAAAAAGATGATATATGTTTGTTATTTATAGAAGATATGCAACAAAGAAACTACAGGGCAAAACTGATGTTCAAGTTAGTTTTCTTGGTGAAACACTGCAGGCACATAAAATTTGATCATACTCTCAAATTGCAATTAGTCTGGTCCCCCTTAAAAAATAATTTTCTGGTTCCGGCACCGGTGGAACCTACTTAGTGAAAGTAAAATTTGTCATTCTAGTGTCATTTTTTATGTCATGGATCCTTAAAAGAAAGAAAGTGGCTTCTGTCATCAATTCACGTACAACGATTAAGGAAATTATTATTGTACTTTCAGGTTGAATATTTAGCTTACTCGTGCTTTCTCTCAAATTTCGATACGAGACTTCACCTTGCTACAGCCACACGGAGTAAGCTTTTTGTGCTGAATCTCTTTTGGCCAGGATTCTACAACGGGCAGAGACCGGTGATGTTCGAGGTACTAGATGAAAGTGAATTGTGAATTTCGTGATGAGTTAGCGAGGCTTCTTGTGCAAACCTATCCAAGGTGACCTTTATGGGTACAATGTTTTACAACTACTACTTGCATCTTTAGTGCTACATGAATTCTTATTGATAATGAGACGCTTAGGTGATTTTGTCGTACTAAGATCCGCAGATGTTTTATTTTTCGATACTTAAGATCCGCAGATGTTATCGTGTGCGTACGTGACCATCTCCGTATCGAACAGTCGCTGCCTCTATCATTTGCATTGCAACAGTACCGGACAGCACGCGCGCGCCCATCCACACGTTGCAACCACACTAAAAAATAATTAAAAAACGGACTTAACGTCATCGATCTCGCTAAGCTTACATCACCACCACAAAAAATCCTCACACCAATCTCCCACCAAGAGAAGAAAACAAAAGGAAAGCGTCGTTAGCAGCATTCCCTTCTCCTACCTCCGCGGAAGTACCGAGGCGGCGCGCCATGGCCGAGGAAGAGGAAGGGAGCGCGCGCCGCGGCAAGAGGGCGGAGGCGGCGTCGCCGCTGTCGGCGCTGGCGGACGACGTGCTGCTGCAGATCCTGGGCCGGCTGGAGGGCGACCCTCGGGACTGGGCGCGCGCGTCCTGCGCGTCCCCGCGCCTCGCCGCGCTGCTCGGCGCCGCCTGCCTCCCTTCGCGCCTGACGCCCGACGGCGCGCCCGCAGCCTGGGCCGCGCTCCAGAAGCTCTCCGTCTGCTGCCCGGGCCTCCGCCGCGCCGGCGTGCTCCTCGAGCCCTCCGACGACTTCGGGCTCGAGATCGACATCGGGCCCGACGTCCCGTTCCCCCCTGCCCTCGACGACGCTGCCTCCTCCGTCGACGAGGAGGG
>LAPY01002993.1:18888-30320 GCA_000970635.1 Eragrostis tef
GCGGCTTCTCCGGCTACCACGACGACGGCGAGCCCGTCGTGCGCGCATACGTCTGCGAGAACGGACACGTCGCCGGCGCATGGACCGAGCGACCGCTCTACTCCTGATTTTTGCCTCGGTTCGTCTGCTGTTCTTCCATAATTGCAATTAGCAAGCATTTGTGTTACTATTGATGGAGACGAGATTTTGATGATTTCAACATGAATTTGATACCGCGGTGAAGCTGACCCAAAGAACACACAAGCTAGTGATCCAGTAATGCGTACAAGATAAAGCAACTAGATGTGGTAACTTGCAGGTTACTACTAAGCATGATTCTTTTCATCCTTCCCCGTGTTCTTGTTCGACCAAGCGGTTTGGTTGCTCCCGACCTATCGCCCAGAGGAAGCTCTCTATCTCTTCTTTGGTTTAAACATGGCAACATGAAGGCTAGTTCTTGATTTTCCTTCAAAAATTTTTCCGATCTCTCCCCTTTCAAAGATTCCACCAAGCATATAAAATTATTCCTGTGTTGTTGAGTTTGTATCACGCAAGCGGTTAAGACTTGCATAACCTTGCAATTGTGGCGGCGTATGCCTCAGAATAGGAGAGGAATTTCATGTGCTGTTTCACTGAACTGAATTTTGCAGTAGGACTAGGTGCTGTGCATTTTTTTTCTTACTACAAACTTTTCATCATTTGTTCCAGGAGTGGAATTGATAACCTTCCATCCGTATTCATCCCTTTGTTACAAGTATTACTCCTATTTGGCTTGGCTCCCTGGTCCAGAATTACTCTGGACAACTAAAAAATTGTGGATGACTCTAATTTCTGCATCAACTGAATCGTGTAACGCCCTCTACCAAACTAATTCCAATTTTTTTTGCTTCCTGATCAAGTACATTTGCATGCTGCCACATGCAAGTATGGCTATATATTTGTATACTGATTGCAGTAGTACATTGCTACTTGTCATCGAGTCCAAAGATAAGATATTGTTGGATTTGGATACATAGTTCTGCACCCCTTTCGGCACTGATTCTGTGGTCCTGCATGGGCTTTGCTCTTGCCTTCGCCGTGCAAACTCTTTTGGCCCTCGATTAGGTTAATCCTAGTTCCTCCACCACACGTGAGGCGGCGATTATTGTTTATCCATGGTGCAGGCGTGGCGGGCGCTCGGTCACCATCTTACTGACAGCGCTAGTCATGTTGAATAATAGTGGATTAAACTATGTGTGGAGAGAGATACACAAAGGGGCATTTGCATATCTAGCCCTCTTCTAAAGTCTAATTGCATGTTTGGACTTGTTTTTTAGGGTTTGCATGTTTGACTTTCTTTTTTCGAAATGAAACCTCCGTCTAACCCTATTTCTAACCCTGTCACTTTAAAGATTTAAAAAAAATAAAAGAAAGATATGGATAATGAAAGAGAACGGGAAAAGACCGAAGTACCCTCCTTCTACTATGTCGATTCCTCTTGCCTGTTCTCTCTGTTCCATTGGACTCTTCTCGCCCGTGTCTCTCTCTGTTCAATTTGACAGTGTTCGGCAGGCTGCAGCTGCAGAAAAATAACTGCGAACACTGTAGCTGCTGCAGAAATACTGTAGCGGCTACAGAAGAAATAACTAAAACACGGTAGCTGCTGCAAAGCAGCCAGGGAAACAGGCTATGGCCATGGCTTAAACTTAACCCTAGCACGTGCGTGGAGGTGAAGCAAGGAGGGAGGGAGGGAGGAGAGGAAGCAAGCGCAGGACCCCGGGGGTGCAACCTCGACGCGCGCGCGGCCCCGGCGGGCGGGCGCTGCGGTTTGGGAGCGGCTGATGCATGTTTGCTTCGATTCGGTGGTCGATGGAGATGGATTCGGGAGCTGCTAAGACGGGAGCTGCGCGCGGCTGCTACGTCCAATTGCTACAGCGGGAGCGATCGATTCTCTCTCGTTTTGTTTTTCTTTGCATTTTTTCCCTTTGTTATTTGCTTCGATTCTGTTATGTTACCCCAAAATTAGACATGGTTCCCTAATCAGGTCTACTTCTTCAAGTCTGTACAACGTGAGAAAGAGGCAAACGATTCACAAGCTTATGAAATATTGCTAAAATTTAAGAGTCAGTGCAAAGGGCACAAATGTATTTTTTATCACAGTTAACAGCCTCTAACAGAATAGGGTCAAGTTGATGGTTCAGTTTGAGAAAAAAAAATCAAATACGCAAACCCTAAAAAAACGAGGCCAAACATGCAATTAACTTTCAGAATAAGGTCAGATATGTAAATGCTCCATACACAAACGGTTGAGATGTCCAATGGATGGATTTGGTGTCCCTCTGTGTCTAGGTACACGTTCCTTGTCCCTCGCGAAAAAAAAGGGTACACGTTCCTTGTCTCTGAACTATTTTTATCTGTTTGTTTGCATGGGGCTGTTGTGATCCATATATTTAAGTTTTGAAATAATGTGATTGAGTTAGTTTCAAAAAAAAAGTGATTGAGTTCGAGCTGCTCTTGTATCTTGTTTACTTCCAGTTGCTGCTTGCGATCTTGCTTCTTGTGATGTTCTTGGATCCACTCCTTTTTGGCTGGCCCTTGATGCCGTGGATAATTGTGTTATTGTTGGGGTTTGCTTGAGAAGGGACGAACTGAGCTCACCCTGACTGGCCGGCCAAATGGCATGAACTCGGTCGTGGTGGCTTCCTCCTCTATCTATAGTTTGTAAATCTGGTTCTTTTTACATCGGTGGAGTATTTTTTTTTCTAGATTTTTTTTTGCATGGCTTGATTCTCAAGACAACTAGCACCTGCCCTCCTATGTATCATTTATGCATGGCTAAAACTCATGTGAAACTGTCGTCTAGAGTAACTGATTTGGGTTGTTTGGTACTTTACCACTTTAGCAATTAGGTGATTTTGTACCATTTTGAGGCAATTTGATAGTTTTGGGGAGTTTAGTGAGCTTCATTTAATTTAGTTTAGAGAATAACTGTGTTCCTAGTCTATCTTCAAAATTCAATAGTGATTTGCCCTATTTTTTCAATGTTGTGGCTTTACCTTTATCTTTACATACTGAAGCTACTATTTGCTCTCATTGTCTACTACGGTTAACAACACTTGAAATAAAGGCATGAAAAGTTCCCAATATTTAAGAGACTTACCAAAATTGCACAAGGCCATTCGACGATGAGAGCACATAGCAGACTTGAGGACCATGCGATAAGGGTTCCCATGCAAATTTTTTGGTGGCCCATGACTCTTTTTTTGTAAGGGCCCACTATGTCATCTAGCCAAAAGTAATTCTATTTGGCACTAAAGTATGCTAGAGTTTTAATAGGGCCACATTTGGTAAGGCTTGTAAAGTGGCTTTAGTTTTGGATTATCTGATGAAGCAGCTTAATTTTCTAGTCAAGCCAAAGCCGCATGAGGAACTTTTTTTTTTTCCAAATTGGCCCTGAATCAAGCTCGTTTAATGGATATGTGAGAGGGAAAGGAGGTGAAGCCATGATAACCTAGAGAATGTATCTTATAGGGGAAATTTGCTGTGACACTAGAAAGACATGGTTTTGGACACAGCACACCGCAACTCGCGATATTAGGCACAACACACTGCAAATTTGTGGCTCTTTGTTGTGGCACACTAAATCAAAGAGATGTGATATTTTCAACTGCTTTATCTCATTACAAGAAATACATTACAAACTAAAACTCTACACATCTATACACTGTTGCACTCTTGATCTATATGATTTTTTGTAGATTTTTTATCAACTATTCATATAACTTTTCATTGAAAATAATCTTTATTTTTCAACCAAACTATGTGAAAAGTAAAAAAAACATCTACAAAAAATCACATGGGTAGAAAATGCAACACTTTATCTTTGTGCAAAATTTCAACTTCTAATGTATTTCGTACAAAGAAATCAAAAAAGTTGAAAATATCACTTTCTGTTGTCTTAGTGTGTTTTAGTGTGTTGTGGCCAAAAACCACAATTTTGAAGTGTGCCTGAACAAAATACGGAAGTTGCGGTGTGCTGTACCTAAAACCACGTCTTTTAAGTATGCCACAACAAATTTTCCCTATCTTATATTATAAAAATATCTAAGAACAATTATAATTTTCCAATGAGAACATTTGCAACCGAAAATTTGCCATCAATGTATCACCGACAGGTGGGGCCCACCTATTGTCATGGCAACATTGTAAATCATAACGTTTGCAATGGCATCAATAATTTAATTCAAATCTAAAATGGCTTATCCTAGCCATTGGGCATGAGTTGTTTTTTTCAATGACGTTTGGTATAAATTATACGTTTTCCCTCTGTTACAATCGACTGAAAAGTCACTTTTCTTCAGTCGACGGCTCATCCGTTTGCTATTTGCTAGAGTTAAATATCTTCTAAAAGGGGCCTAATTATGAAAAGTGATAGCGTGTGATACTAAAAAACCAAGGCTAAAGTCATTTTCAGTGAACGGCAGCTGATAGGCCCCATGCCATTGGTAACTGAAGCTCACCCTCAGTCGGCAAGCCCTCCTGACAATCTCATGCCCATCCTCACGCTCAACAAGCTGCAACAGTTGCTCAACTCTGGGCAAGTTACCATTCAGGCTGCAACTGAACACAATGGCATAGGGAAATCAATGGTGCACATCACTGTTGCTCTGGTGGATGGCACATCTCTCTCTCTTGCCCTGCCGGGCCAGGAGACCACATCAGAAACCCCAATCCCACAGCAGCACATGAGGATCGAAGGGAATCAGGCAGAAACTCAAACCAACACTGTGTACACAATCAACAACCAGCTGATCAGGAAGGTCTACATTAGAAGAAGGCCAAGAAAGGAAGCCAGCACCACTTCCACTCGCATCTTTGCTGAGTTTGAACCTGACTACTGTCTGCCAACACCCACAACTGTCAGGAAGGTCACATCTAAAAAAAGGACCATTGTTCAGACTCCAGTTTCAGATGGCCACCTGCGCAGAAGCAAAAGGTCGCAGACTACTCTTGATGGGCACAAACCAGAAATCAAAGGGACAGCATCAGGACCGATCACACGGAGCAAAGCTAAGGCAAGGATCATTGCATCACCAGGACCTAGCAATGGTAAATCCTCCTTCCCCACATTCTCACCAATTGAATTCCCGGGTTTAGCTGATATTGACAATGCTAAAGATGCTGACATGGCTTTCCCGGCTATTTCCATTGGTGAGGTGCAGAGGGTGGCCATGGAAAGATGTGGTCTACTTCCTTCGGAGGTGACCCCGGAGCTGCTGCTTGCTGAAGCAAGGGAGGCACCGCGAGAGGAGGTGGAAAGCAGCAGCACCAATCAGTTGGTTGTCCATGGATAGTACAACCATAGTAGACATTTTGCACAGGGGATGCCCTGTTTTGAGGTCATGTAATCATGAAACCTTAAGTACCTGTTGTGTCTATCGTTTGGGAACAGCTATGGGTCTGATCAGAACTGCTGATATGGTCAGAATTTCTAGTGTGCTTGGTGTGGCTGCTTGTTGGAACTGGAACAGTGTGGAATGCCTCCCAATGCTGAATTATGGAACTAGCTTTGCTTTCTACCGTACTGCTCAATATTGCTTGGATTTCTATATCGCTTGTGTGGACTATCGCTATTCTGCTGTTGTTTTCGGGCCTTTCTCTGCTTTGGATATCTGGTTGTGGACTGATGTTACTGTTGTCATGTGTTTTCTGCCCAACATGCTGCTTCCCCATGCATGGATCGATCCATCCACATTGGACATATCCGGCGTTTCATCTGGCCGAGTGGTGAGGCGCGCAACGGCTGCGTCTACCAAAGCTACAACACAAAACAAGCTCAACTGTCCCACTCGTCTCGGCCTTTGGCCGTGGCAATATCATCAAACTAGACAGTTCAATGGATAATAGCCAAAAACGAAATTGGAACATCCTGAATTGGAACATAAGAGGCATCAATACATCTGACAAATGCAACGCAGTGAGAGATAAAATTGAGGAAAGTGCCTGTGCGATCTATTGCATCCAGGAAACTAAACGTGAACATTTTGATCACTCCTACATCAAGAAGGTGGCGCCCAAAAGATTCAGCAAATTTGCATTCTCACCATCCCAAGGTGCCTCAGGTGGCATACTCATGGGGTGGAACCCTGCAATCTTTTCAGGGGAAGTCATCCAAGTGTTAAGATTTGCTATTACTGTCAAATTCACTTCTCTGCACAATGGCGACCAATGGACCCTAACCACAGTATATGGACCTTGTGATGGACAAGAAAGAAAAGACTTTATCAACTGGCTGAATGACACGCCAATTGACGACGAAGAAAACTGGATGTTTATAGGGGATTTCAACTTCTACAGATCATTAGAGGACCGAAACAAAGATGGAGGCAACATGAATGATATCATGATCTTCAATGAAGTTATTAGCAACCTGGCATTACAAGAAATACCGCTAAAGGGCAGAAACTTCACCTGGAGCAACATGCAACAAGACCCCCTGCTACAACAACTAGACTGGTGCTTCACCTCGGTGAACTGGATCTCAGATTACCCAAATACACTACTCCTACCAATGTCAAGGCCCACCTCAGACCATATTCCCTGCATAGTGCAGATAGGGACTTCCATCCCAAAGGCGCAGGTTTTTCGCTTTGAAAGTTATTGGGTTGATCAGCCAGGATTCATGGATCTTGTGCAAATGGTTTGGCATGCAGAAGTGAGAGCCAGCAACTCTGCAACTAAAATTGTTGCCAAGCTAAAGTTACTCAGAAGGGTTCTTAAAAGATGGGCCAAAGGGCTGTCACAGTTAAACAACACCATCAAAGAATGCAATAAGGTCCTTGAAATCCTAGATAAACTTGAAGAACACAGGAACCTCTTCATTCATGAGAAGAACTTCAGAACCATCCTCAAAGCACATATTCTCAGACTGCTACAATGCAAAAAAGAGTACTGGAGGAAAAGGTACACAGTAAGATGGACAAAATTTGGAGATGAAAGTACCAAATTCTTTCATGCAGCAGTTACTGAACGATACAGGCTAAATACAATCACTAGCCTGGAGGGAGATGATGGCAGGCTGATCACTAACCACTGTGAAAAAGCTGCCATATTATGGGAAGAATACAAGAACAGGATGGGACACTCCTCAAGTCCCACCATGCAATATAACCTGCAACAGCTTGTCACACAACAGAATTTAGAGAGCATTGACCACCCTTTCACCAAGGAAGACATTGATGCCATAGTAAAATGCATGCCAACTGACAAAGCTCCTGGACCAGACGGTTTCAATGGACTTTTCATCAAGAGGTGTTGGAACATAATCAAAGAAGACTTTTATCAGCTATGCTTGGAATTCTTCAATGGTACAGTAGACATACAAGCTATCAATAATTCCTTCATCACCTTGGTTCCAAAGGTCAATAACCCGACAAATGTCAACGACTACAGACCAATTGCTCTCCTAAACTGCGTGGTCAAAATAATCACAAAGCTCATGGCAAACAGAATTCAGCAAGTAATCATCCCTTTGGTTCATAAAAATCAATACGGTTTTATCAAAACAAGAACAATACAAGACTGTCTAGCTTGGGCATACGAGTACATTCATCAATGTCAACACTCCAAAAGAGAGATTGTCATCCTAAAGCTGGACTTCACAAAAGCTTTTGACACAATAGAGCATGACACAATACTGCGAATGATGAAACAAATGGGATTCTCCAACAACTGGACAAGCTGGACAGAAAGAATTTTGGAATCAGGAACCTCCTCCATCCTCCTCAACGGGGTTCCTGGGAAACAATTTCACTGCAAAAGGGGTGTTCGCCAAGGGGATCCTTTATCACCTCTTCTCTTTGTGCTGGCAGCAGACCTCCTGCAATGCATCATAAACAAAGCAAGTGAACAAGGGCTATTCGAACTTCCCATCCCAGCATGAGACAATGCAGGTTACCCAATTATTCATTACGCCGATGACACCATTCTAGTCATGAAAGCTTCACAAAGAGAACTCCACTGCCTAAAAGGATTGTTGGAATCTTTCTCCCAGTCAACCGGCCTAAGAGTTAACTATTCTAAATCATGCCTAGTGCCACTGAACATGGATCAAGAGAAAGCAAACCATCTAGCAAATGTCTTTGGCTGCAAACTACAGGACCTACCATTCACTTACTTGGGACTACCAATGGGAACAACCAAGCCAAGAGTGGAACACTTTGGGCCAATCATGAACAAAGCTGAGAGAAGACTCACCTCAATTTCCTCTCTCCTTGCGCACTCAGGCAGGCTGCAGCTAGTAAACTCGGTAATCACATCCCTTTTAACCTTCGCAATGTGCACCTTACTGAACGATACAGGCTAAATACAATCACTAGCCTGGAGGGAGATGATGGCAGGCTGATCACCAACCACTGTGAAAAAGCTGCCATATTATGGGAAGAATACAAGAACAGGATGGGACACTCCTCAAGTCCCACCATGCAATATAACCTGCAACAGCTTGTCACACAACAGAATTTAGAGAGCATTGACCACCCTTTCACCAAGGAAGACATTGATGCCATAGTAAAATGCATGCCAACTGACAAAGCTCCTGGACCAGACGGTTTCAATGGACTTTTCATCAAGAGGTGTTGGAACATAATCAAAGAAGACTTTTATCAGCTATGCTTGGAATTCTTCAATGGTACAGTAGACATACAAGCTATCAATAATTCCTTCATCACCTTGGTTCCAAAGGTCAATAACCCGACAAATGTCAACGACTACAGACCAATTGCTCTCCTAAACTGCGTGGTCAAAATAATCACAAAGCTCATGGCAAACAGAATTCAGCAAGTAATCATCCCTTTGGTTCATAAAAATCAATACGGTTTTATCAAAACAAGAACAATACAAGACTGTCTAGCTTGGGCATACGAGTACATTCATCAATGTCAACACTCCAAAAGAGAGATTGTCATCCTAAAGCTGGACTTCACAAAAGCTTTTGACACAATAGAGCATGACACAATACTGCGAATGATGAAACAAATGGGATTCTCCAACAACTGGACAAGCTGGACAGAAAGAATTTTGGAATCAGGAACCTCCTCCATCCTCCTCAACGGGGTTCCTGGGAAACAATTTCACTGCAAAAGGGGTGTTCGCCAAGGGGATCCTTTATCACCTCTTCTCTTTGTGCTGGCAGCAGACCTCCTGCAATGCATCATAAACAAAGCAAGTGAACAAGGGCTATTCGAACTTCCCATCCCAGCACGAGACAATGCAGGTTACCCAATTATTCAGTACGCCGATGACACCATTCTAGTCATGAAAGCTTCACAAAGAGAACTCCACTGCCTAAAAGGATTGTTGGAATCTTTCTCCCAGTCAACCGGCCTAAGAGTTAACTATTCTAAATCATGCCTAGTGCCACTGAACATGGATCAAGAGAAAGCAAACCATCTAGCAAATGTCTTTGGCTGCAAACTACAGGACCTACCATTCACTTACTTGGGACTACCAATGGGAACAACCAAGCCAAGAGTGGAACACTTTGGGCCAATCATGAACAAAGCTGAGAGAAGACTCACCTCAATTTCCTCTCTCCTTGCGCACTCAGGCAGGCTGCAGCTAGTAAACTCGGTAATCACATCCCTTTTAACCTTCGCAATGTGCACCTTGGATGTCCCAGTGACAGTGGTGGAATACATTGATAAAAAGAGAAGAGCAACCCTATGGAGAAGCTCAGACAGCAATGCAAAAAGCAAACCACTTGTGGCTTTCAAAAAGTGTTGTAGGCCAAAAAGAAAAGGGGGACTTGGAATAATCAACCTAAGAAGCCAGAATTCAGCCTTGCTCATCAAATTCCTGGACAAGTTCTACAACAAAAGAGACATACCCTGGGTCAATCTAATCTGGGCAACTTACTATGATGACGGGCAAATCCCACATGCAACAAAAGATAAGGGATCATTTTGGTGGAGAGATGTACTAAAACTATGCGATCTTTTCAGAGGCATTGCTTCCTGCAAGATAGGAGATGGCACTACAGTCCTATTTTGGTCTGATCTTTGGAACGGCCACCTCTTGCAAGAAAAGTTCCCCAGGCTCTACTCATTTGCAAAGAACAAAAACATCTCGGTGGCACAGTTTCTCACAAACAACACCATTCAGAGTCAGTTCCACCTCCCCTTGTCAGAACTGGCTCACCAAGAATACCAAACCTTACAGCATATCATACAGCAGCTACAAATCTCTAATGAAGAGAAAGACACCTGGACATATGCCTGGGGAAGCTCCAAATACACTTCCAGTAAATTCTACCACTACACCTACAGAAACATGCAGCCCCCAAAACCTTTCATCTGGATCTGGGAATCAAAATGCTCTAACAAACTTAGAGTGTTCACCTGGCTACTCCTTATGGACAGACTAAACACTAGAAACATCCTTAAGAGGAAAAAGCACAAACTCGAAGGAAATAATTACAACTGTGTCTTGTGCTCCCTGAATAGGGAGGAAACAGCTTTTCACCTATTTTTCGGTTGCCCCTTCAGCAAGACATGCTGGCAGAGAATTCAAATCAACTGGAACTACAACAGTGCGTTCTTTGACATGATGCTTCAGGCAAAAGGGAATATGCAGGGGGATTTCTTCATGGAGATCTTCATCATTGCTGCTTGGCAAATTTGGAAACAAAGAAACAACAAAATTTTCAACAAGCAACAGCCGTCTCTGGACTCGTGGGCACACTTCTTTGAAGAGACCACCCTTCAAGCACATAGAATGAGTGGACAAAAGAAAGAAGCTTTTCTAAGCAAAATTGACTTGTACAGATAATCAGTTTTCTTTTCTGCTTGCTGTTCTGTTATAGACCCCCTTTGGGTTTCAGCCCTTGGCTGTTCGTGTACAGTTTCTGATTTTGTTTTCGCTATACTAATATATATCTACCACAGCAGGGGCTTCCCTTGCTGTATTCCCCTCAAAAAAAAAACATATGAATAAAGGAATTGCAATCATTCTGACCTGGCATGGATCAACACATCTAAAATGAGATAGAAACTTTATCATGTTTAATGGCTTTCAGGTATCTTATTTTACGAAAATGCTTTAAACCACTGAAAAACATAGTTCCTACTTTGATATTGACCTGTTGTTCAATAAAGGAAGAAGGTGATACACCACACTTCCCATATTTCAACAGTCATACAAGGCTGATCCAGCACTACAGTTATAGACTAAATGAAATAGTAGACCGGGTCGTACCAGCTCATCCACATGAGGCCATGTGGAGTTTAGATCGGAGTGACACTTTTGCCTTCCTATCCTCTGCAAAATCTGTTCCAATGAACAAGATGGGTTAAAGTTCACATTATTGCCAAATTTAGTAGCAACAGAACATAATTAACACTGCGATAAAAAAGGTCACACTAGGAAACAAGGGAATGTTGAATGGAATTATCTAAACAGTATTACATATCACAAAA
>LAPY01002993.1:36494-51333 GCA_000970635.1 Eragrostis tef
GCGGGTAGCTCGCCGTCTGCGCCTGGCGCGCCGCAACAGCCAAGCACACTCATCGCCTCCACGCGCCGCCGCCGCACGCCGTCAAGCCGCCGGAAACCATTGTTTCATCGATTGGGAATAATTGTTTCAGAACATTGGAAAAAAGTTCCAGAATATTAGAACAAATGTTCCAGAAATAAGGAACAACTGTTCCAGTACATTGGAACAAATGCCCAAGCAATTTGGAACAATTGTTCGATTGTTCCAGAACATTGGAACAAATGTTCCGGTGGAAGGGGAGGCGCGCAGTGACCATGGCGATGGAGCTAGCGGCAAGAAAGAAGAGGAGGATGGCGGGGCGACGCTGGGGAGGAAAGAGGGATAGGGGCCGCGAGGGAGGACGGCGAACAGGGGAGCAGGAGCGGAGGAGGAGATAGAACGGCCGGGTGGACCGATTGGGCCGAATTGTTGCCGCGCAGGGGTGGGCGGAGAGCGTCTGCGAGTTGCAGTGGGTGGAAGGCATGATTCCCGGCAAGCTGCTGCGATCCGCCTTCCACCTGGCCGCTGCACCCACCATATGTGGAAGCTCGGGGACTGTCCAACCGCATCTATCCTTCTTATTTTGTGTGAAATAGAAAGAGTTTCTATTACTGCTCGTGTGCGGACATATCATCAAAGACTATCAAGTATCATCTACTTAATACTATTAAGTTGCATGCATCAACTAGTTCATCAAAAAGTTTAAGTTGATAGAGAAAAATAGACAATTCACTAACACCCCCTCCTCCTCACGTGCAGGCTCATTCAGACCGCAAACGTGGAATTGAAATAGGCAATAATTTATTTAATAAATTACGTCAGTCAAGATTCAAACTCGAGACCTCTGACCCAGATAACATATTGAGTTACATCCATCAATAAATTAACCCAAAAAACCTAAATTAATGAAAAATATTGTCAATTTACTTATACTCTAACAAATACAAATTGGAAAAAGACTTCCACTTACGGAGGTTCCTCCTATGAACATTGGTGCCCCAGTACTGCAGGAGTACCGTCAGCTTTATTACACTATGTAGGCTTGTACTTGAAAGAAAACCACTAAAATTAAGACCACGCGATTCTGCTTAGTTCCTTGATTAGCCCACCAAACACGCACAGGTTGAAAACATCACATGTAGCAGCTTGTTGAAACAGAAGAGCATCAGTCAAAAAAGAAAATCCTCTCGGCCCTTTTCTGTGCTAAAGCATAGGTAAAGACTCGCGCCACAGCTCACAGGCCAAACTAAGTTGAGTCTCTATGTACGACCAGAGAGAGGGTTCGAAAGTTTTCTCGATCTGTGTGAGAAGATCTTCTCCTTACAAAATGAAGGCCGTCATTCCCCCCCCCCCCAACCCCAGGTTTTGGTCTCTAACCGCATGACCAATGCTGAGGTCAATGGCAGCCTGGACACCTTGTAAGCATGCAATGATTTCGGATTGGAACGAGTCCCAAGAGATTGCCAATTCTGCCTCTTTCCGTCCTAACCACATGACCATATATCAGAATTCCTGATAATGAAATGCCACCCTACTGCACCACAATTGATTTTTTGACTCATCCTTTGCTGTCTTTTTGTCCACTTCACCTTATTTTGCTCCTCGCCTTCTTCTCTTTCTCAATCACTTTTCTTTATTACACAATATAACTTTTAGCATTTTAGATCAGTAAACAAGGACACTATGAGCAAGTTGTGCGTCCTTTTTTTTATGAAACAGGAGGGCAAAGCGCCCTACTGATTATATTTATAAATAAAAGATTGTCTTCATTACAGATAACACAGACGGAAAAACATAAAGTGCCAGAAGAAAAACAAAATCAAGAGATTGTATCTAGCCATTCTTGAATCCTTGGGATGTACTTCGCTTTCACTCTATGGATAACCATGGCGAATTCATGTATAAACTTTCTTTTGCAGATCTCCACTATTGGATCCCTTCCATTAAAAATCCAGTCATTTCTGGTTGTCTAGATGCTCCATGCCATCAAAATTATAATCTCCATATAGAAAGGAACATGAAGTTGCTGCTTAATTCTTTTTAGTGTTCTAAGAGGAGTCAGATGCGTAGGATACTGAATCCCTATTGCAGCCCAACAGTGGGTTGTCCGCTGGGAGCTGGATGAGTGATCTCCAGCTGAGTTCGCATCATCAGGCTTGTGATGCGGATTCGTGTATCGTGAGCGCGTGCTCTACTTGTATCGTAGTTTTTCAGACTTGGACTTATTTTCGTTGTTAGAATTCCGCTGTGCTACTCGATGTTTTAATTGGACTAATGTAATAACTTAAAGACTTAATTTATGCCTTTTATGTGATGTACTGTTGTGTCTGTTCATCAGCACGTACAGACTCGATCCTGCGAATAGCGGTGACGCTACATTGGCGGCCATCAAACCTTAGAAAAAACCGACGCCTCTCGATCGGTCCCTCAAAGTCAATCTCTATTATGTATACTAGCCTATCGAACCCCGGCATTATTCCGGCTTCTACTTGTATCGTAGTTTTTCAGACTTGGACTTATTTTCGTTGTTAGAATTCCGCTGTGCTACTCGATGTTTTAATTGGACTAATGTAATAACTTAAAGACTTAATTTATGCCTTTTATGTGATGTACTGTTGTGTCTGTTCATCAGCACGTACAGACTCGATCCTGCGAAAAGCGGTAACGCTTCTCGCAGAACTGCATCTAAGCAAGTTGTGCGTCCTTTTCCCTCCTTTACTTTGATTTTATTACGTTCATTTCACCACGTCCATAGCAAGCAGATAATCTTGATTTTAACTTCTTTCTTTTCCTTAAGGATAGGATATGTTCGATCACTTGTTTTAGTGATGTCATTTCGGATAGGATTGCTCTCACACATCATCCAGATTCAGATCTCTATCTATTTCATTGACGCCGATTGAGAAAAGATGGGGTTCAGGCTAGGGGCACCTAAAGTGTTTCTAGCTACTGCTGCCATTTTTTTAAAAAACTCGATTAAGTGTTTACATGCATGCCCTGTCGTTCCGTCGATTCTCGATCATTTTGCCCTCCCAGACTATAACATCGATGCTCGTGGTCGAACCATCTTCGTCGATGCGTCGTCTTTCCAGGCGATGATGTCACTCATGGTGCTGGTCCTCCTTTTCATTGCTAACAGTCCAAGTTATTAGCGCAGTCTACCACCACCTCCAAGATGTTGCAACTGTTGATGTTGCAATTGAGTTGAGCAGGAGTGCTTATTGACACGTCTGAGCGTCCTATTGCCCTCACCATCATGATCCAACGTTGTTCAATCGAACATGTCTGACTTTGCAAATATGTTTGCTCGCTCAGACATTTTAGAAAAATATCTCCTGCACGGCTACGACCACGTCAATCTCGACCTGAGCTACTTCAACCAGGTTTTGATAATGCGCTGGAGCCGTGATGCGGCGGATCCTCTGACTCCCAATCGGGTTACCTTCCCGGGTCTCGATCGCCGCATTGCCTATAGGTAGGGCGAGCAGATACGACGGCCACACACACTTCTTTTTAGCCGAATAAAAGGTTATTATTTGCATGAGGTACTTATCGGTTTTTTCTTCAGTCGCAACATCCGCACCTTGACGACTGTAACTGTGGTTTTCTCTTCAATCGCAACATCCATACTTTTCGGTTTTCTTTTCAGTCAGTGAAGACTAGGGTTTGAGAGTGGTAGGTGGGTAAATATGTTACTTCTTGCTTAGGTAGGTTGGTGATCTGAATTTATGAAAATGTGCTTTTGTTATCTAATTTCGGGTCCCCGGCCCATTGGCCTCCGCAGGGAAAATCCCATCCAAGCCCTGTTTGCCAGCCTAAGGGCCCAACCCGTGCCCGTTGGGGAAATTGCCAGTGCGACTCCTGGCCTATCTCTACCAAATTAGTGAAGACCTCAGACCCACTATCGGATGATGTATTCAAAACAAAATGCTCAAATTGGGTCTCCTTTGTTGCATGATCTACCGTCCTCCCATAATAAGTTCTGCCAATTAAGCTGCTTCGCATCCAGATCAGACGCGCCTTGTATTTCCACCTTTGCGTATGGATTCAGTTTTGTAGGTATCTATTTTGCAGTGTAAGAGCTGCGCGTTGTATGTTGCTGACAAAGAGGGCATTGCGCTTAATTCTGAGCTTCTGGCCCTAATTACAACAAGTTACATCAAGAATCAATGATTCGGTTAGCCTAATTAACTAACCTAGATACAAATATACAATATCTCTGAATCAAAAATCACATGCCGAGAGAATGCCGAAGTATTAGCTGCGAGCTACGAGGGTCAGTAACATATTATCTTTTTTCCCCGCAAAAAAAGTAACATATTATCTTTATTTTTTTTGAGGAAGCAGTACGTAACTTATTATCTATGACGGGCATGGTTGTGGTGCTCCAATGCAACGGCATGGCTCCTGTGACGGCGCATGTTAACGGGCAGTGGTAGCCGGAGTCCATGGCAGGACAAAGTGACGGCAGCAGCTGCACCCTTGCTGACTTGGAATGGTGCCCATGGCGGCGCCTCTCTTTGGGCCCATAGCCGCGCGGCATCGGTTGCGGTCGGCTCTGTGGGATAACGAGTCCACCACGGCGGTTGGACAATCAAGAATCATTCCTGGATCCTCCAGATCTCGTGACATCAAACCGCTCTGGACATCTCAGCCACGGCCACATCTCATGGATATGAACCTTGTTGGAATTCATGGCGATGGAGAGAGACAAACGAGAGGGAAGGCAAGACAGAGAGGGGCAGATGGGCGTGTGTATGAGTTATTAGTACGCCTGGCTCACCACTTGTTTTCTCATTATTTCTCTCTTGTGACAACTTTTATTTCGTTTCATCCGTTATCTATGTCCCGTTAAATATCCAAAGGCCACCTGCCCGTGGGCCACCTGTCCCGTTAATTTAAGCTTTCTTTTATTCTCCTTATGGTTGTTTTTAGGCCATGAGGGTGAGATGTAAAGGCTTTTTCTATATATTGACCATATATTATGATAATTTATAAGAGTCAATTGATTTTTTGTTGTTGTGATTTCTTATGTTACATTAAGTTGTTAGCAACTAGGAGTGTTTAAGTTTGTACATGGTTGTTTCCTTGCATAATTTTATTGATATTATACATATATATGTTTTATTTGTAATATCATGCAGAGTTACGAAAATGAGATCATAATGATTTCCAATCCATTGATTTCATTTATAGAAGAAACTTAGTGAAACGAATTTATTATTCAAGGTGTAAATACCGGTGCTACATTCTCTTTGTTGTATAATTACATCATTTTAATTCATTTATTGTACTAAAATTCTGAAACTTGTTATCTTAATATTTGCAAACAGAAGGAGCCACATGTTCACTCCCAAATTAGCATTTTAATTGAAGAAGAAAGCAGAAAATTATTTAGAAAAAAATTAGACTAAAATACTTGTTTTATATTACCCATTATGACCATTATAAAAGTAGCTGAATACCTACTCATTTAGTCATGGGGACCAAACAATCACCGGACCACTATAAAAGTAGCTGAATACCTAGATGCAAATTTATAAATCACCCACTACTACCAAACAATCACCGGACCCCATGACTAAATGAGTAGGTGATGGCGACGCAATGACAAATTAGCGAGACATCTGAGGTAATATAACATTATCTATCATTAGATTATTTATACTCTCCGTGCAAATGCACAAGCCAACCCGCTAGTTTTATTAGATTTTGCGATGTGATGTGTCAAGCTTTGAGGTGTGTTTATCCGCCTACATATACATACCCGCGTACATATATTTCAGCCCATATAAATTGCTGTGTTACAAAAAAAATTCCTAGCCAAGACTTCCGTGTTTTATTATGTAAGGATTAGAACCATATAAATAAACGTGATAATTGAGATGATGCTGATAATACAAGTGGATAGTATTTTTTTTCAATTAATCCAACAAAATGTCTGAGCACATAAAAGAATGTGAAATATATAGTATAATGGGTAGTTTTGTTTTTTTTTTAAAAAAAAACAAATAAGACTAATTTGGGCTGCATGCAAAAATTAGAGTATAATGATATTAATAAAATGATTGACAACAGGTCTCATCTTATAATAAACACATTGTATTATAACAGTGCAAAATTGAACATCTATAATTTTTTCATTACGCAAAATTATGCTCTAAACTATTTACCACTTTCTTCTATCGGGCGGTCCGACAACTCTGTTCGCTCCATTTTGTGACTTCTGTTTCACAAGTTCGTCTGTTATACAGGGGACACAAATCGTAATAAGATCATGCCACATTATTGCATTCTTTTTTTTATTATTCTATGGCATATAATAGAGCTAAATAATAAAGAAACTGATAGCATGGTTACCTTCACGTGTTGACAGCGATAGGCATCCATCATGTGCCATCAAGTGATGAATGCCGTTATATTACGAGTCCAATTTGTACCTCAAGAAATTATTGCAAATAAAGAGCGACCTCACATATATAAAAAAATCCTGGCCATATAAAACTGTGTCAGGTTCGTCATCCAGGCGCAGTACTACACCACACCACATATAGGATCCCTTTACCACATACAGGCTTGTACGTTTGGTTGGGGTGAAGAGCCATGGAGAAACACTTTCTGCTTCTGTTGCCATGGCTGCTTATTCTTGCATCACGTAGCGTGACGGCATTACGGTTTACGGTGGATGACTTCCCTGATGGATTTGCCTTCGGAGCTGGTACTGCAGCATTTCAGGTGTACTGATCGCAGATGCAAAATATATATGTTCATTTTCCCTGGCACTTTCTATAAATTCGGGCTATACATATTTCCCATATGTTTGGGGCAGTATGAAGGTGCAGTTGCTGAGGATGGGAAGAGTCAAAGCATTTGGGACACCTTTGCTCACTCAGGTAGTCAAGTTTTCATCTAGACTTTGTCACAGTAAGAGTTTTGAGCTCTAGTGCTGCACTCACGAAGTGCAAATCTCACATGCTCGAGGCTGTTCTCGTCGTGGTTGAGTTTCTGGCGTGTCACACTCTGCAATTACAAGTAGCGAAAAGAGTCTTTTATGAAGAAACTTGTGGTTAGTTCCTAACTTTGTATTCCATTATTCGTCCCACTAAGATGTATACTAATGCAACAGCGAGGAACCCAAATGAGCGCACTGGTGATATCGCTTCTGATGGCTATCACAAGTACAAGGTATGCTCACCTCAAAAAGAAACACTCTGCTTTATTTTGTAACAGCTTTAGTTGGGCGTTTGGGGACTTTTCTTACTTTTTTGTTTCACATTTCCATTTAGGAAGATGTAAAGCTAATAAAAGACATGGGCCTGAAAGCTTACAGGTTCAGCATATCCTGGACAAGACTTATTCCTAGTATGAAAATGAGCCTTGTGCTCTCATTCTTTTACATTTGTCGATACCATATTCTTTTTTCTTTTAGACAATTATTAAATTTGCACCTTACCAACTTCTATTTTTCAATCATGTAGATGGGAGAGGAGAACTTAATCCGAAAGGGCTGCAGTTCTACAACAGTATGATAAACGAACTAGTGAAAGAAGGTGGGTAACATTGCGTTTGTTTAGAACTTATTTCGGTCAGTGAACCATTGTTCCAATTCTTTCACAGGTATTCAGATACAGGCTGTGATTTACCATCTGGACCTCCCCCAAATCCTTGAAGATGAGTACGGTGGATGGCTTAGCCCCAGAATTGTGTAAGTTGTTGCTTAGCTTAGGTTGCTCATTACAGTCGAATCACACTGATTCCTTTCTTTTTTACGAAGGAAATCATTTCAAATATATTGCATGGTATGACCTGACAAATTCCCCTTCCATGTATCTCTGCTGCAGAGATGACTTTGCAGCATATGCAGATGTCTGTTTTCGCGAGTTTGGCGATAGGGTTACCCACTGGACAACCATCCTGGAACCAAACATCATTGCTCAAGGTTCCTATGACATTGGAATTATGGCACCCAGCCGTTGTTCATCTCCATTTGGGCATAACTGTACAGCTGGCAACTCCTCTGTTGAGCCATATTTGTTTGTGCACCACAACCTGCTAGCTCACTCTTCAGCTGTCAGGCTTTACCGGGAGAAGTACCAGGTTGGTTGACCTGCACTGTCCCTTCAGACTTTAGTTTCTCTAAATATTTTCGTTGAATTTTATGTTTCAGGCTGCTCAGAAGGGTACAGTAGGCATAAACCTGTTCTCCTTGGCCATATACCCTCTGACGGGTTCACCAGAAGATATCAAGGCGACTGAAAGAGCCAACGACTTCTTGTTTGGTTGGTACGTCACGTTTCTGAAATGCGTATACCATGTTTTTGGCTCATATGTCTTAGTGTAAAAACTTGGCAACATGATAGGCAGTTTGACATTTCCTTTCCAGGGACATGATAATGCATCGGCTAATAATTAAGTTTTTGAATTGCAGCATCTTGCACCCTCTCCTGTTTGGGGACTACCCGGAAAGTATGAAGAAGGCTGCTGGTGCCCGCCTTCCATCATTCTCCAACTATGAGTCCAAGCTTGTAACTGACGCATTTGACTTCATCGGACTGAATCACTACAGCTCCGCATATGCTAGCAACAATCCTGATATGTCAAAGATGGCAGTCCGAGACCAAGCTGCTGACGTCGGGGCGCTGTTCAGAGGTTCAAATGCTGGTGCAAATTCTGCATGTGCATGCATCTGAAATGTTTCGGAAAGATTGCTCATTATATATGAATATGCTTGTGAATCTTTTGCAGACACCAGGAATGGACCAACTTCTGTGCAGGTGCGTGAATGATTGACATCCGTGACCAAAAAACAGTTGTACAGATGCTGACGTTGATTTTCTTGAGAGCAGTATCCAGCAGGCAGAATGATTGATCCTCAGGGTCTAGAGCATGTACTCAGATACCTCCGGGGAAAGTACGGCAACATCTCAATTTACATCCAGGAGAACGGTAATCTCCTTCTAGCCTGCAACGACATTTTAAAGTACAGGAGGGCTGATGCACGTTTACATTACAAATTAACTTGATTGTTGCATCACTCAGGCTGTGGACAAACCGACGACAGCTTGATGGATGAAGAGAGGATTGACTTCCTGAAAAAGTACATAGCAAGCACACTCAAATCCATCAGGTAACAGCCTACTTTTCTCTTTATTTGCTTGCTATTCGATAGGATACCCAACCTCCAGAATTGTCTAAGAGGGTTAGGCTTGCATAAGGTAAACTGCATTATTATTTCTTTGTCTCATGCATGTGTTTTTTTGGATGTTTTGGCACATGAACTTGGGTGATGAATTGATGATTGCAGGGACGGAGCCAATGTCAAAGGATATTCTGTGTGGTCATTCATGGATCTCTACGAGCTTTTTGGAGGTTACAAGGCGCATTTTGGTCTCATCCGCGTGGATTTCGGGGACCAGAGACGTCAGCGGCAGCCGAGGTTGTCTGCATATTGGTACTCAGACTTCTTGAAGAATGGTGCCGTGATTGAGGTGGACGACCGTGCAGCTGCTACTGCTACTCATGCGCAACTTTGAGTTTGAGCTTCTTATCAAATTCTCTATTATTCTCCAAAGCGTCTCTGAACAGAGTACTATAACTTAGCGAAATGTTCAGCTTAGTGCTCGGATGTGAAGTACCTGGAACACTAGCCAGTATAGTTTCTGGTGTATTTTCTGAAGGCGTCTTTATTGAAACAGAAATTAAGATCTGGATAGTGTTTGCAAACATGTAAACAAAATATATTTTGCTGCCATAAAAACGGACAACACTTGTCTTGTAGTATCTAGCACAATCACGAGGATAACAAAGGTATTATTATGCCCCGTCCTACGAGAGAACAAGATGGTTGGCTAATTTGGATTGTTTGAGTGGACATGGAATTCAGCTCTGCTGGTTGGGCTAGTAATCTTGTCTAAAGGAGAGAAATATTTGAATTGCCCTGTTGAGCAAATACTATTTCTCAGGAGAGGGGAATCGATTGACATTTTGGTTTCTTAAAGTAATAATTACCTTGGATGATGTTTAGGCACAAATATAAACGTACATTCCAATCAAATCGTACCAAAAGTAAATGAAATATCAAAAATTGGCATGTTCAAGTTAATGTGTGCCTTCATTTTCTAGAGTTTGAACTAATACAAATTTGTGAGACAACTATTTTCTCGCTATTTACAGTGTATCCAAATAGTTTCAAGGAATGGAATATTACCAAGTGCCCTCCTCTATTTTGGATAGTAACTTAAACTTAGGCGTAGTTCTAAAATGTTATTAGGAGATCCCATAAAAATTTAAACATAATAATACTGTGACAGGTGCCCAGAGTCTCACAATGATTCAAGACAAATAAAAGTTGTTCTCTCACCTGCACCATAGTGTCTATATACAACAAAAATACTCAAAAACCTTGAAGCTAAAGAAGAAACATTTGACATGGAATTTAAATTAAATGCATAATGCTTTATACTGCAACAAGAGGTTTCCGTACCTCCTTCTAATGCTTATGATAATATCTTAAGTAAATTTGGGACAAATTTATTGGTGCATACAATTATTACAAATTATCTTTTAGTAAGTACATACTCCTATACTATTCACATGAAACATATTTATTTCTTTTGAAACATTGACATTAAACTTTAAAAATGCAAATGTGACTAAATTAATTTGTTTTTATAAAATTAGATTCATGATGGGGATACTTATTTATGTATTACCATACCCACTTATGCCATGTCACTAAGCTTTGCTAACTAGCACCATAATGCAAATTAACAATGTATAAGGATAATTCACACGATCCATGACAAAAATAATGTTCTTGCGAAACAAAATGCTTATTCATGAAAAAAATGTCATCATAAAAACACATAAACTATAACTAATCATAATACCTCATCTCAAATAGATATAACTGTTGGCTCTTTTATGATGATGTTTGATTATCCTATACTACGGAAACCCTAGTTGTGTTTCTCTCGATCTCACTTCTAAGACCAATGTCAAACACCTGCAAAGAAGAAATAAAAATTAAAAAAATGTTCAAACATTGATGATCCCATTGGAAAAAGAAATGAATTTTTGGAAAACAGATATTTATTGGAGCAAATGATTTAGATGGGTGCATTCTATAGTCTCAAGCTACATGGAGTAGATTAGGGCATCTTTGGTAGGACTCCGGCTGTGCTAGTTTTGGCTGTTGTTGTGGCTTCCTTAAGAAATCTGTTGTGCTGGTTATGTCTGCGGCTGCGCCTAAAACGTTTAACACAACGGTTTTTTCTACAGCTTCTCCATATTTTTAGGGACAAATATGGAAAGATGAGGGCCCCGTAGAGAAAAGAAGCCGGTGAAGCTACCCTTTTGTGGCTTCATGCTTCACCTTATTTTTGGATAAGGCTTTGTCTTTTTTTTAAAGATTAACATATGAGGAAGCCCCATTTTGAGTGGAAAACATGTGAAGCCGCTATATTGGAGAAGCCAAACCAAAAGGGACCTTAATATGCAGTCTGTAAAAGATTAGCCGTCAAAAAAGAGTTTAATCTGTAGGAAAAAACTTTGGTACGGTCTATAGACTGGTTTCGATGACAATAACAAAATTTCTTGCATTATTTAGTTTTAAGTATTTGTATAATAGTAAAATATGTTACCAAGTGTTGAACTCCTCTGTATGACATGTTAAAAACTCTGGTCTGTACCGTGGTCACAAGCAGTGCTCAAATATTAAAAGCATCCAAGCTTCCTGTGTATATACCACTTCCATCATGACAAGTGTTCACAATTACATGCCCAATTCAGAGATCCAAATGGGGCAGCATGTTGAGTATTAAGTAGTGGAGCACAACCTGAAACTATTTGGTGCGAACTTGCTAAAAACTTATGGTCTTATATGAAATCACTTATTGCCCAAATTTAAAAGTGAAATATGATACAATATTTTAAAGAAAATTTGTCTAGAGGACACTGTTAAACATATATGCCCAAAGAATCCCTTATCCACTCAAAGCATCCATCAATACTCACAAGCATAGGAAGGACCAAACTAGTGTCAGAAAAAGTGTAAATGTTGCCAGTCATTATTGTCATAACCGTCCTCTGCAAAGTCATCTAAAACAAGGTTCATTTTGTGTGCTTGAACATTATTATTGACTTGGAAGCTATTACAATCTTAATACATTGATTGGGGGTAACTGCCTTTTGTTCTTAAGGGATGATGTTCAAGCAACGTAGACTATCGATCTTCTTTAGAAGAAAAAAAATAAATATTGTAAAAAATGCCTATGGAGAAGAAAAAGGCCATCATTGGCTTAACCCTAGGTTTTTATGCTCATATTGTTTCATAGACAAGGAAATCTACCTTTGTGCTTGTGTGAGATGACACGCGCTTTCCGATTGACATTGAACGGATGAATGAGTCGAATGCATGAACTCCTAATCTCCTCACATGATGGAACACATGCATGCTTCATATTAATTTGATAGGGATGGGGTTTTATATAAAAATCTAGTATTAAGCAAAACGGGCCAAAAGAGCTGGAGTTTGTGGGACAAGGGCCACAAAACCTGGAGTTTTATAAAATTTACTCAAGCAAATTGCTGGACCGAATTAATTTATATGCTTACATTCCTAAAGCTACATTGAGTTAATCACTATGTGATTAGTTGTTTAAGTAGATGTGTTTTGGAAAATATATTTCCAAGCACTACTTGATTTTTTTTGTTGTTGTACGGTGCAGTCATTCTTTGAAGACAACAGAAGTTCGCCGAGTAACAAATGATGAGTTTGTTTGAATGAAAATATTTGATCTATATCAAAAGTTTCCTTACAACAACAAATATCAAAACATTTTTCATTTCCAACCAATGTCACAAAACAGTGCTCAAAGCTTCAAGTCTTCCATGCCCCGTCTGTACATCAGAAGGACAATTGAAATGAGCCAATTCATTTCTATGAACTAAAACCCTAAATCAAAATTTTTAGGATTTAACGATGTTGTGCTTTTAGCGGTATGCGACGTGGCCGTCGACAGCGAGGCGCTAATGGTGACTTCGTCAATCTCAAGGATTTGTCATCTCAGTATTCGAAGATGCTCATATGTTAGAATTATTGGGCCGGTTCAACTAGGCCCATGAGGATATTCCTAATAATTCTTGAAAATCTCAAAGGCCCATTAGGGAATGGTGAGAGTGCAATCCTATAGTACCACATTGCTAGTTTAGGTGGAAGAGTACCTACTTAAATAGAAGGTTGCTTCACCTTCTCTTGCAAGTATGTGGATGAGAAGTACCACATTGCTAGTTTAGGTGGAGGAGTACCTACTTAAATAGAAGGTTGCTTCACTTTCTCTTGCAAGTATGTGGATAAGAGGAATAAAGAAGAACCATACGCTCGCCTCGCCTCGCCGGGCCGGGCGGGGCGGGACGGGGCTTGGGTGATGGGCGCGGCCGCGCATCATCTGCGTGAATGGTCCGCCGAATCCGGCCCGATGTCTTGCGGGCGTGCGTCATCGCCTTCGTCGACGTCTTCTTCGCTGCCCCGGTTTGTCTGCACCGCCAACAGCTACGGCTTCTTCGACTCCTCTGCAAGAATAGTACGTATACGCTGAAACCATGTCTCCCTACGTGATCCATGCTTGTACGGTAGTACTGCGAAGTATGGTAGATCTTGTTCTGTTTACTGTGTTTTTAGACTTGTCTACATCTGGCGTAGACTTGTCTAGTTTAATCTGCAATTTGTTTATCATGCTCATGATTTATTTCTGGATTAAATTAAAACTAAAAGTGCTTATATATCCAACATAGTAAGGGTAAGGTATGCATATACGCGTTTATAGAGGTGAGTGTGCGTGCGTTGTGAGTTGTACTATGTAATCATAAAAAACAATTTAAGGTTTTGTGTGTGTGTGTGTGTGTGTTTTCTTTATGGCTACAGTTTTTTGTTGACAACACATGGTGCACAACTCAGAACGGGACCGTATGTTAATATGGTGCACAACAAAAAATGACTTGGTTTTGAACTGATAAAAACTTGATCCCACATGAAACCCCTGTTAGCCAAAATTTTAAATTTAATATTGTATCGAATTTAATCTAATTACACATCAGTTTCACAAGGGGAAACGTTGCCCACTCCAGGCGACCCATCAAGATTACAAGTGCAGGTAATGATCAACCCGAGGATATTACTTGAACCAAAATGGATTCCATTCCTATTTCAAGGTTGTGCTGTTGAGAAATGATAAATTCCATTGGTGCCATTCAATCATAAAACCCATTATTTTCACATTTTTAGTAAACTCGGTTGCCTGAGACAACCGCAAAATCGCACTGTCTTTATATTGTGCTAAAGGTTCTCGAAATCCAATTTTTGGACGGCAACTTTTCCATTTTCCGGATTTGTGAGAAAATTATTGAATACTCGGTTTCCGGATAGAACTGGAATGGCCGCTGCATTTCCAAGGGCACCCCATCCAAATCCAATCCATGGTAGAAATCAGAAAAAAAAAATAAAAGAAACAAAGAATAATAGTTGTTGCCGTTGCATTGCGAGTCCGGCCCGGCCCATGTAAACCCTCTGAACTGAACAAAACCTGCTCCTTCCCTCCCTTGTCCTGCCTCTCTGACGGCGGCGCCCTCCCTCAACCAGCAGCCAAAGCCTCGACACCTCTCGCTCGCTCGCCACCGCCGTCGTCGCTTGCGGCCACCGCAAGTGTCTTCCTCTTCGTCCCCAGGTACTCTCCACTGCTCTCTCTCTACCTCGAGCATTCCTTTCCGCTGCGCCGCGCGCGCGCACAGCTAACGCACGGCGGCCGTGGCCTAGCCGCCGGCC
>LAPY01002995.1:3135-20455 GCA_000970635.1 Eragrostis tef
GGGACATGGAAATGGAGTGGGCGGGTGTGTCAAAAATCAGATCTTCCCGGTGATTTGAAGCAGGCACGGGAGGGAGGGGGAAGCTTCGGGGAAGGCGACGGCGGCGGCGGCGACCAGGTCGTCCGTGATACTGATACAGTGCAGTGGATGGGGAGGGGGACAACAGAGAAGAGACCCCGTGCGACTGTGCGAGATGCAAAAGCGAGACTCGTCTGCTTTGCCTCTGCTGCGATTGGAATTCCTCCTCCCTCTCTCTCTCTCTGCTCTGTTTCCTCTCTCTTGATGTCTCTGTCTCCTGGGATGGGATCGCGGCCTCGTGGCCGGGAAGAGATGTCACTCGCGTACATCCATGAGCCTCCAAGGTTGACCAACAAGGCCTATAAAAAATAAAATAAAAATAAACTGAAAGAGGGGCGGGGCCGTGTGTTTTTCACCCGCGGCTCGTGAGTAGCACGACAGCCTCAGTCAGATCAAAGAGAAAGAAGCATCACACTCCTTTGGCTTGACGAACAATTCGAGCGTCTTGTAAGCAAGGGACCATTTGTTCCTAGTTCTCTTGTTGATAGTTACGTTAATCGGCTCTTTTACCGTTGTTGCTTCATTTCTGGACACTTGTACTGTATTGCTATACTGGATACGGATGATTGAGTCATGCATGAGACAAACTTTCCCGTGTCAGCGATTACTAAAAGTCAAAGGCCGTAGCCATGGACGAGTTAAGCTTGCTTGCGGCACAAGACGGAAGGAAATCCATGGGCGATTCGATCCATCAGATCACTCAAGCCAGGGAAGAGGTCGGAGAAGAGGTCGTCAAGCCCAGAGGAGAGGATTGCGACTTTGGATGCCGCACGCAGGAGCGTCTCCAGTCAGCGCGCAACCATCCACGTCACCATCCGATGGTTGCTTTGTTGACTGCTCCAACGCTTCCTTTCATTTTGATCTCCGGAATGCAAGAGTTCCAAGCTGCGAGCTTACAGATACAACTGAATTTTTCATTTTGCACTTACAGCCCCAGTGCAAACATGGGCAGAGCTACCATGGTTCACGAGTGTTCACTTGAAATCCCATCATTTTTTGCACAAAACATAAATTCTTATGAAATATTTCATATGTACACTCAATACAAAACAAAACCAAAGACAGTTGACCATATTTACCATTTTCCGGCCTAAAAACCTTCAGTTTAGAAATTTAGACAAGGCTCTCTCAACAATTTGTCATGTTTCAGAGTTGAATCGATGATTTTGAACACCTATATTTAGATTCCTAGCTCCGCCACTGAGTGCAAACTACGCCGCCCGTCTTTCCACTCCTCACAAGAGAAACAGATAGCTCAGCCTCAGGTGACACGCCACCACATTGCGACAAGGATATCAAAGTCCCGTAGTCAGTCTTGACCATAAAGCTAGAGGTACTCTCTCCATCATAAAATACATGCTGGATCAACGATCAAGAGTCCTTTTCATCCATACTCTAGCATATATTACCTAGATATACTTAGAGATTAATTTATTTCCTAGGTTGCAGGACATTGTCCTGAGGTCGGTAAGCAGAGATGTGTCTTATTACTCAACCAACGTTCATTTGCCAGTCAATGGATCACGTGCTTCAATAGCGACGTTTATACGTAGGAAAATGTTGTTGTACCTATCCGCAACGGGCCCCATCACTCGTCAACGTCGAGCTTGAAATTTTCAGTTATGTAGCAAACGATCGGATCAGCTCTGCGTGGTGATCATGATACTGGGATCGAGTTGAACCTTCATTAAAACGAGAATTAGCTATGAAACGTGTTGGAATAGGACTGAACAGGTCTTTTCGTGGGTAGGAGTGATTCTCACAAAAGAATGACTTGGTTCAAAGAAAATTAGTTTTTTTCCTGGTAGCAACGAAATAATTCCATCATTTTTTACTAATAATGTTTGCTTAAGCTAAAATGGTCAACTTAGCAATCCATTGGAGGAATTTCAGCAAATTCAAAACGGTTAATTTAATTTGATCGATGTATTATTACATGTTAATTTTTTTGTGACAATAACATTTATGATAGATGGGATCTACATCACATTGCAAATATCAGTGGAATAGTACATCCTTGTTAGATGTAGAGTAGTCCATATGTAAATCTCTTTCCTTTTTGTTTTGAGTTGAATCCCCACCACCCTCTCAGATTCTTAAAATCGACGCAAACGCCCTAAGTACTGGGCCGCGTATATACGAAGCTACGGACAGCTTTTTGGCTCGGCCCGTGGATGAAGAAGGGCCAATGGCCCAATGCCTCCTCTCGTTTTGGATGAAATGAGGCCCAATCAACATCTGTCACGTTATTATGGCATTTTTTTCTTTATTGTTTTTCCTAAACGGGAAGATTTCCGTCACATCGCCTGGGTTGATGAATGACAAGCTGAAGAGTAGAGAAGAGAGCAGATGGCTCCTTGATGATCATGATCGCAGGGCAGGCAGGGCATGTTAGGAATGAACAAGACAAATACTCAGGTTCGGACTCTTGGGTTGCACATTGCATTGGATTGGCAACCAGTTGGTAGTAGCACGTCTTTACTGCCAGTGTTGTTTGTTTGCCAAAAAGGCAATGAATCCCGTGTGGAGACGGATCGAATATGCCACATGGATGAGATAGCAACGTGATCGGTGGTAGCTAGGTGGCGAGGCCGGCCGGCCGGCAGCAAGAATGTGTAGGGATGGAGACAGACGGATGCGTTCATTGAGCTGCACATCCGGACGGAGGTGTTTTCTTTCTCTTTTTCCTTTTCATGGATGATGAAAATCTAGTCACATTCCAGTTGTACTTAGTAGTTCAGTTTATAAAAGAGTAATAAAAACTAAGGAATCAATGGTGGGATGAGGGCCAGTTGCTGCAGCGTGACCACAGCGGCCTGAATCACCGGTTCTCTTCTTGAGACCGATTCAGGTTTGAGAAGAGCAGGTGGTAAGCGTGCAGTGGGTGGTTGAGGAGGGTTGGCCAACTTCAACCTCTTCTAGTTGTATACAAGGAAGGAAGGAGGAGGAGGAGGAAGCTAGTCTAGTGGAGTGGAGGTTGGAGGAGGAAGACGACCACGCGAGGCTAACGTACTCGGGGAGGGAACCAAACTCCTTCCCTTGGCAAGCGCCTGCTCTGCTTAACTCTGCTACACGCCTCTTCTCCTCTGTTTCTCTGCTCTGCTCTGCTCCTCCAAAACTGAAACCCAAAGCAGAGCACACACACCCTGTACGTAAAGGAAACCGCCATCAGAATCAAGGATCAAACTTTCCCTTCACTTATTCCTATCCTTCCTCCTCATGCTCATCAAATCGCCCAGATTTTCCCCATTTTTCCTCCACCTTCACACCTTCTATCTATCTGTCTATCTATCTTCTTAGCCGGTCAAATCATCATATCATCATCGTCGTCAATCCGATCACAAACGAAACGATGATGAAGCCTTTGCCCGGCGAGGGCGACGTGGAGGTCCTCGTCGAGCGCCCCTATTCCCACGAGCGATCCCCTTCCACCAGCACAAGGCCCACCAGGCCGCCGCCGCGGGTTCGAGCGCGGCCCTACTATCGCCGCTGGTCGCCGTGGATCGTCTCCGCCTCCACCGTCGCCTGCATCGCCGTCTTCCTCGTCACCATGTACGTCAACGACTGCCCACGCCGCAGCGCCACAGGATGCGCCGCCGGCTTCCTCGGCCGCTTCGCCTTCCAGCCGCTCAGGGAGAACCCGCTCCTTGGACCCTCCTCCGCCACGTACGTTGTTAGCTCCTCCTTCCTTGCTTGCCGTCACAAACTTCTCTTGCTTCTCTTCAATTACTTTACTACGCAATCGTCAATTGACTTCGTTCGAGGCAGGCTCTTGCTGCATCATCACTTTGTGCTCATCTGATTATCTGCTGATTCACAGTGCAGAGTTCTCCCTCCCAGGTGTGAACTCTCGTGCATGCCTTCCTTCTTGATTGAGTTGGTACAAATTTGACGCTGAAATGGACAGTTTAAACACGTACTAATCATAATGGCAAGCCATTGCTTTGTCAACTTAACATGTAGTACCTCCCCTCCCTGTCATGTGTGCTCATCACAAAAAATCTTTGAACCTGGTGTCAGTTGATTTATATTCGATCACGCTCACTGTTGATCTGGTCCCTTCTCCCTACGTACCCATGGTGGGAGTTGGTACAGACACAAGGCACATTCAACTTTTCTAGTCTATTGTCTACACAGTGTGACTTCTGTAAAAACTTTAAAATAGTTGTTGTAAAGTCAAAGAAAGGCAGGTGCATATGCATCCTGAAAATGAGAATTGTGTTCTAAAAAAAATTGGTTTATTTCAGTACCATAACACTTGTCCCATATGGCCTTGTTTGGACCTCAACTGTTTCAGGAGCCTAAAAACTGTTCTGTCTATTTCAAGGACAGGTTAGTCAAGATGGGAGCTCTAGACGTGTCCAGAGTTGTACATGGTCGCCAGGGATGGCGTCTCATTACCTGTATGTGGCTTCATGCTGGAGTTGTCCATTTACTGATCAACATGCTGTGCCTCGTATTTATTGGGATACGACTTGAACAAGAATTTGGGTTTGGTAAGTGAAAGCACATTCTTAACACCTTCCATCGAAATTTGCTAATTTTAACAGAAAGAAGTTAGATCCCTCCCTCGGAATCTTACTTATGCTTCCCACATGTAGTTTTTTTTATCCTTAGAAAATGTTATATATCCATGTTAACAAATTACAAAAACTTTCGTCGAACATTGATACAGTTTCATCCCATGTACTAGTACAAATAATGATAGAACAGAGTTTCAATTCTTCTATGAGTAACTGAATCATTTTTATATGCAGTGAGGATTGGTCTGGTTTATCTCATCTCCGGTCTCGGTGGGAGCTTGATGTCTGCTCTCTTCCTACAATCTAATATTTCTGTTGGTGCTTCTGGTGCTTTGTTTGGATTGATCGGATCTATGCTTTCCGAGCTCATAACAAACTGGTCACTCTATGCAAATAAGGTATGCATCTCCATATCCTTCATTCTCCTCCATCACAAGAGAATTGCTTAATAATTAGGTATATATCCTTCTTCTTTTTCAGGTGGCAGCACTGTTGACTCTGATATTTGTAATTGTGTTGAATTTGGCTCTTGGGTTACTTCCCAGAGTTGATAACTTTGCGCACATTGGGGGCCTTATATCCGGCTTCCTCCTGGGATTTGTTTTCTTCATTCGCCCACAGTTTGCGTGGCTCAATCAGAGACGAGAATCCGCTGGGCAACAAACTTCTCTTGTGAAACGCAAGCACAAGACGTATCAGTATATATTGTGGCTCGTTGCTGCAGTTTTGCTCATTGTTGGGTATGTCTACCACTTGTTCTTCAGGCAATAATAATGGATTATAATTTATTCCATTTTTCCCCCACCTGACGAATGATGATTCCCCGTCTCAAATTTTGCAGATTCACCGTGGCCATTGTTCTGCTTTTCCGAGGATACAATGCAAATGAGCACTGCTCGTGGTGTCATTATCTCAGCTGTGTTCCTACAAAACGATGGAAATGCAACTCCTCAGCCACTACCTGCTCGGTAAGCCAAAATTTTGCAGATTCACCGTGGCCATTGTTCTGCTTTTCCGAGGATACAATGCAAATGAGCACTGCTCGTGGTGTCATTATCTCAGCTGTGTTCCTACAAAACGATGGAAATGCAACTCCTCAGCCACTACCTGCTTGGTAAGCCGCCAATACAAATCTTGAAATATTTAAGCATGCTTAGGAAGTTCTTTTGGTTTTCTAAAAATTCGTTCACTTGGCGTGGCAGACAATCCAGCAAGGGAATACCTTGAATGTAACATGTGAAGGCACAGGCTTCAGTAAGAGCTACCCCATTCCAAATGCCACGCAGGATAGGGCCAACGAGCTCTGCTATAAGTTTTGCAGTTAGTAGGATCCCGCTAGTTTTTCTTTGTATCATATTTGTTATTCGTTGTGTACATGGGTAGATTCATCTTCACTGAGTGAGAATATATACAGGCATTAGACATCTTCGAGATGTTACATTGAACAGAATATGATTTATGCGGTGCCATTTCATGGGTGATTTTTTTTCTCGGGTTACAAGAGTAAGCACGGATGGGGTTGACATATACTCTTGCTGTTTTTATTTTGTTATCGTAAAAACAGTGGAATTATACTTATAAGTGATGTCGGTTTATTTACCATCTACCTTTTTTTTAACGGCTTCAACTTGTCTAAATAAAAAGAAAACAGTTCATTCGATTTCTTTGACCGGTGGTTTTGTACACGTTGCGGTGGGGCTCATATGTAATTGCTGCTTTAGCGGCGGGACCCATACGTTATATACCACTACCACCTCATCATCTTCTTTCCCTTCTCTCTCTCTCTCTCTTCATTTTCTCCTCATAGCTGAGCTACTATCCGTTATGGGTTATGGTTGTTTCCCTCTTCCGCCCTACCTTGTTATTTGCCCACGCTGCACCGCTATACCTAAATCTAGATCCACCTCCTCCCTACCCGCCATGGCTGCTGCGCCCTACACTAGTGCCATATGGTTATCACTACTACCCTCTTTCGGAGCCCGTTCATCTAGAGGAGGCATGCTGCCTTAGAGCGCGGCAACCAATTATTCCTCTTGGTGCTACGCGGCTCGTCAGCGTCCAATAGCATGCGGTAGTTGACGAGCAGTGCTATATCTACAAAAATATTTTACAACATTTCTACAAAATGATGACGTGTCAAAACATGGTTGGTTGTATGGTTTATGATTAACATAATTCAAAAAGACACTTACTATAAATTCACTCAGACATCAGCAACACTTGCTATAAATTCAATGAAACGTCAGCATTTTATGTAAACTTTGTGAAACTTTTTGTGAACATAAATTGACGGGTGCTGACCGGAGATGCTCCCCGACAACTTCCTCGCATATAACTTTAGTGGATCTCTTCAAGCAGGATCTCATTAAATAAAAATGACATAGCAAAAAAAAAAGCGGTTCTCTTAAAGATCCCCTTCCTAGGTGGATCATTTGTTTGGAAGCTTTTTAATATCTAGCTGTACAAACTCTTGGAGCTGGAGTAGCAGGATATGAGAAGTTAGCTCGGGCCGGGCCTGAAATATACCAAGGTGCAAGCAAACGGAGCCCGTCGAAATGTGCAGGTCCGAAATTGTAAGCCAACGGATCCCCCCCCGATCGTTCGAATGATCCGCCTCCACGGCCCAAATAAAATCCTTACCCCTTTCCTCGGCACGAGACCCTCCTGTCCTCTCCTCGCTTGCCCTAATTCTGTCCGCATCTCCGGCGGCGAGGTGCGCTGCGGCGGCGCCGACTCACCCAAGGTAACACCCCCTCTTTCTCTCCTTCCGCGCGTCGTTTCCTTCCTCCCTGCGGTGATTTTACATGTACGGAGCGAACTGGTTGTGCAGGCACCGAGATCCATGGGGAGGTACAGCCCCGCTTACCATAGCCCCCCTAGGAGGGGATATGGCGGCAGGGGAAGGAGTGGTGGCGGCGGCGGCGGCGGTGGCCGCGGAGGACGTGGTGGTGACCAAGGTTCTGTAAGCCTGCTGGTTCGCAACATCCCGCTCAGATGCAGGTACAGAAGAAATTGCTTCCCCTCCGACTGTTTATCCATATCTCTCATTGGTTGTTCCTAATTGTTTCCTTTCCTCACAAATCTACAGGCCTGAGGATCTCCGAGTCCCTTTCGAAAGATTTGGTCCTGTTCGGGATGTTTACCTGCCAAGAGACTATTACACTGGGTAAGTGTCCATTAAGAGAAAAAAAAATGAATCCACCCGTAGGAGGCTGTACTTATTGGCGTGGTTTAGTCTGCCTGGATCCAAACAAATTGCCCAGGCTGTTGATTTGCTCACATTCAAATCCTCCATGGGGTCCCAGTCTAGGGACGGGCAGTTTTTCATAGCATAACAAATTTTCGTGCAGAAAAAAAATACACCTTCTATCTATTTTTGTTGCATTTGTTCCAAATCCTTATGTATCATAGGATAGTTAAACCATGAGTGACTAAACCTAGTAACTCCTGGTTCAAGAAAAGGAGAGCCTAGTAACTCCTTCAGGTCCTGAAAGCTTCAGAAAAATTAGTGTCCTGTAGAGGAGGATATCTTCACATTATATTATACTATGGGTTTCTGCTGGTACAAATCACTCTTTTCAAATTATTCTCAGGATTGTATTTGGTTCAAGTAAATACAAGCCCTGAACTTGTTGAAGAGCTCTTCAACAGTCCTAACCGTTCATTTGCTTGGTGAGATAGAGTACCGTGCGATTGAAGTTCTTTTATGAAGGCAAGATTTGATTTGTTGCCAAAATTAATTTCCCGAAGAGAAGAGGGTCTTACTATATCTTCCTTGAGAGGATATAATGAAGAGAAGTTGGTTTCAAGTACTTTCATGACTTTTCAAACATGTCAAGAACTTGAAGCGAATCATTTTATCAAGATTTATACAAGAAATTTGGATACTAAGACGAGCCTGCGCTCCTAATCGATATTTGAGAGGCTTGCTACCAATTGGTGAACATGTTAGTAAGTTGTTAGCTGCGCTTCATGGTGAATTATAGCGGGCTCACTGCAATATGAAACTGTGGTGGTAACTCATCGGGCACATACTGCTTATAGTCAATGCCCTCTTCGTTGCTGACCATGTGATTCACACTTTACTTATCCGACCTTTTTATTGTTTATAGGGAGCCAAGAGGGTTTGGATTTGTGGAGTTTGTTGATGCTTATGATGCTTCTGAGGCCCAATATCACATGAACCGTCAGATGTTTGCTGGACGCGAGCTCACTGTTGTTCTTGCTGCGGATACACGGAAAAGGCCCGAAGATATGCGTAGACGAACTAAACCGAGGTATGACATGCCCATTGCTGTTTCAAAGCTTTATTATCTTGTTTCAATTGAGATGACTAGAGTGGGTTGCTCTGCAGAGGATATTCTGATTATGAAGGGCGTCGTTCTTCTCGCCATGGTAATACAATCTATGTCCAACTGTTATTTTTTCTACTAGTAATTTGGAACTGCACAACTGAATGCTGCTAGGATCTTGGTCCATCAATTTTATGATTGATATATCTTTGCTATTCCGTTTCAATAGTTTTATCATGTCCTGGCACTTTTGGTTAACGTCATATAATGCTGCACTTGTACCAGAGTGTTTAAAAAGTAAATAAATTGTTTCAATGTTCACAAGTTTCTATTGTTCCTGCAGGGCGGTCTCGTTCTCGCTCTTACTCACGTTCCCGCTCCCCGCGTCCCCGTGGCCATGCTAGATCACGGTATGTCAGCTTCTTTCTCAAGTAGTATTCAACCATAATGCACTGTGATGATTCATGAAAGTTATCTTGCTACACTATAGGTCATACTCTCCTGCCCCAAGAAGGCGGGACGACTACTCTGCTTCCCCACGGGCAAAGGAAGAGCACCGAAGGTCGCCTAGGCCGGCTAAAGAGCACGATGGGGATAAGAAGCGGAGATCATATACTCCTGACGACAAAAGTGATGGGCGTGGTGCAGCTAATGGTCACGATGAGTAAGTTGTCGCTGCCCACCTGCTGTGTCTTTGAGCATTTTTGCCGTGTGTTGCAGACAACCAAGCGTAGGGGGCTGTCGCTTTAATCTTTGTTTGATGTTGCTACACACATACCTGTTAAGCTGTATGTAGTGATCACTTTCAGTGCAATAACAAAGGATTGAACCTATAGGGCCCTTTGTAATGTTTACTGTGTGTAATAAGGTTTGTGTTTGAACTTGCATGACTGTTGGTTTGTTTATATTATTAGGTTGTGTAGATTTATTGTGATTATCAACTGTGTGGATATAATGCTGACAAGGGGATCATACGTAGCTTATCCTTTTCAGTTGTCTATCAAATGGGGTAAAAGAAAAATGTAGTATTGACGTGGGCTTGATTTAGATGCATTTACAAGTTTGGTCGCATTAGTATTTCGGTGGTTGCAGTACCTCTGTGCGGTAATAACAGTTGTTTTTTGACAGGAGTTTACCACCACCTGAGGACAAGGAACGTGGCCGGCGCCGCCGGTCACCCTCGGATTCGCCTCCAGGGTCGCGCTCAAGGTCGGCATCTCCAGCACGCAGCAGCTGATGATGAGCACGTGTGATGTGCTTGCTATTGTGGTGGTTGAGTGTAGTAGCCTATGTGTTTTGTTTTCTCCATGGAGTCGGTTGCCTGGTGTGATATGAACGGGATCCAGTCTTAGCTGGCAATCCCTCTCTTCTGTATAAGAGAATGTTATCGAGGGACAAGTGGCTTTATGTGTTGGAAGATATGCGTAGACGAACTAAACCGAGGTATGACATGCCCATTGCTGTTTCAAAGCTTTATTATCTTGTTTCAATTGAGATGACTATAGTGGGTTGCTCTGCAGAGGATATTCTGATTATGAAGGGCGTCGTTCTTCTTGCCATGGTAACACAATCTATGTCCAAATGTTATTTTTTTCTACTAGTAATTTGGAACTGCACAACTGAATGCTGCTAGGATCTTGGTCCATCAATTTTATGATTGATATATCTTTGCTATTCTGTTTCAATAGTTTTATCATGTCCTGGCACTTTTGGTTAACGTCATATAATGCTGCACTTGTACCAGAGTGTTTAAAAAGTAAATAAATTGTTTCAATGTTCACAAGTTTCTATTGTTCCTGCAGGGCGGTCTCGTTCTCGCTCTTACTCACGTTCCCGCTCCCCGCGTCCCCGTGGCCATGCTAGATCACGGTATGTCAGCTTCTTTCTCAAGTAGTATTCAACCATAATGCACTGTGATGATTCATGAAAGTTATCTTGCCTACACTGTAGGTCATACTCTCCTGCCCCAAGAAGGCGGGACGACTACTCTGCTTCCCCACGGGCAAAGGAAGAGCACCGAAGGTCGCCTAGGCCGGCTAAAGAGCACGATGGGGATAAGAAGCGGAGATCATATACTCCTGACGACAAAAGTGATGGGCGTGGTGCAGCTAATGGTCACGATGAGTAAGTTGTCGCTGCCCACCTGCTGTGTCTTTGAGCATTTTTGCCGTGTGTTGCAGACAATCAAGCGTAGGGGGCTCTCGCTTTAATCTTTGTTTGATGTTGCTACACACATACCTGTTAAGCTGTATGTAGTGATCACTTTTAGTGCAATAACAAAGGATTGAACCTATAGGGCCCTTTGTAATGTTTACTGTGTGTAATAAGGTTTGTGTTTGAACTTGCATGACTGTTGGTTTGTTTATATATCATTAGGTTGTGTAGATTTATTGTGATTATCAACTATGTGGATATAATGCTGACAAGGGGATCATACATAGCTTATCCTTTTCAGTTGTCTATCAAATGGGGTAAAAGAAAAATGCAGTATTGACGTGGGTTTGATTTAGATGCATTACAAGTTTGGTTGCATTAGTATTTCGGTGGTTGCACTGTTGCAGTACCTCTGTGCGGTAATAACAGTTGTTTTTTGACAGGAGTTTACCACCACCTGAGGACAAGGAACGTGGCCGGCGCCGCCGGTCACCCTCGGATTCGCCTCCAGGGTCGCGCTCAAGGTCGGCATCTCCAGCACGCAGCAGCTGATGATGAGCACGTGTGATGTGCTTGCTATTGTGGTGGTTGAGTGTAGTAGCCTATGTGTTTTGTTTTTCTCCATGGAGTCGGTTGCCTGGTGTGTGATGCACGGGATCCAGTCTTAGCTGGCAATCCCTCTCTTCTGTATAAGAGAATGTTATCGAGGGACAAGTGGCTTTATGTGTTGCTGTAGTAACTTGAATGTTTCTGCATGAATTGGTAGAACTTTTTTATGTATGCTCGACCTGAGTTGTGGATGGATGTGTTTGTTTTCCGGGCAATGCTTGTCTGATTCAGTATTATGTGGTAGCCGAGGAATGTTTTTGCGGAAGGAAGCAGGCAACGGGCGGCGTTGCGACACGCAAAGGCGGCCCAGCCCCACGAGTAGGTGGATTCCTTGTTGCACGCGCGGGCGGGCCCATCTTATATTCCATTCATGGACGTCAGCAGGCCGAAGCAAAGCATCCAGTGTCAAATGGGACGGACCTGCGATCAGTGTCAAATGGGACGGACCTGCGACGTGCCACACGGCCACATTTCACGCACGCGGCTACTGTTTCGGATGATGGGGTCCACAACTTGAGAGAGGAGACGGATGCAAGCTGGTTGATGAAAATCCGTCCCATGGGTCCGTCAACCAAAGCAGACGACAACAGTAACCACTAACCCTGATGTGATTAGCTACTCCGTTTCGCTACTACTGCAGGCAGCAGAGCACAACGTTGGCAGGGAGTACTCGAAGGAGAGCTCGCAGAACCACATTGATTACATGGTTGGTAGAGTTCCTTCTGTCCTAAGTACTTGGCGATTTGCAAAGCACCGTCAAACTATTCCTGGTTGATTCAATCAATGGCCATGTTGGCGCATCCTGCCGCATCTTTTGTCCATCCTTTTTTTCTTCCTCTGAGTATTTGTTCAGCATTTCTCACACTTTTTCATTATAAACATCTCATGTCCCATACAGTGTACTGAACACTCCTATATATATTACACAAACCAAACCATGGTGGCCAGTCACAATGGGCGTGGTTCGGATCGACCCAGTGAATCCAGGAACCGACCCGTAAGTGGATCGATCCTCCAATGTTCATATCCTACCTGGTTGTCGTCCGCCGCCACCACCTGTCCTACTCGGACACCGTCCGTCGTTCGTTGTCCGGTGGGAAGGTCTCTTTCTCGCCGTCGGGGCGACGAAGCGCCGGCAGCTGCCGCTGTGACCGAGGATCAATATCTGCGGCAGCAAGGAAAGGCGAGCCCGTGAAACTTCCTAAGCTCGTCGATCTTTGATGCGATGCGCTCAAGAACGGCTCTGGGCTGGCTGGTCATCTTGCAAAGAGCCTTTGCCGAACTCAGCTGGTAGGATACATGGCCGCGCCCTGCGATGTGCTACAGCTAGCGTGATGTGGTCTCCACGCGGGAAAAAAGGAATTTGACGAACTAGGTGCCAAGGTAGATGCTTTAATCGGATGAAAATTCACACTAGGATGCCCAACTATTTAATTGCATGAATGAAGAGTGGTCTCGGTAGCTTTTGTCCCCCGCGTCGCTCGGTCACGGGCGACTCGGGAGGGCCTCCTCATCTCCCCCTCGCCGCCACCAAAGTAAGCTGCCGGCAAGCCGTGCGGCGAGCTGGGAAGACGGCGGCGGGGCCTCTTCGCGTGGATCTAGGTGCGGCGGTGGCGTTGGGGCCTATGGCGCTGGCGCGGCGAGCGCGGCATCAGGCCGTGACGGTGCGGCTCGCGCCGTGGGGCGTGCGTGGCTCCCGGGCGTGGCGCGGCGTGTGCGGCGTGGCGCGCGGCGTCAGGTCGGGACGGCGTGGAGAGAGCGCTGCGGCGAGGCGAGGCGCTGGTCACGGCGTGGATGCTGCCAGCGCGGTCGTTGTGAGGTTGGTTTGAGCGTCGAATTTCCCATTGCAGCTATGGTGGCTGGTGGAGGCGTTGGCTGGATCTGGCAAGGTGTTCGCCAGATCCAGCAAGGAGAAGGTCGGATCTGTCTTCTGTTGTGGGTGTTCTTTAGTGGCCGGAGTCCGCATCGGCACATTTGTGGTGGTTATGTGAGTGCTCCAGGTGAAAGCCTGCTCAACTCTAGCTGGGATGGCAGCGGCGGCGCCTGTGGGCGTCGTTTCCCTTCTTTGAGGCGTTGCCATGGTAGCTTCACGTCTCCGTCTTTGGAGGGCTCTCTGGCTAAAATCCCAAGTTCGGCTAGCCGAACTGGACAACGACGACGTTTTTGACGTCGCAACCTTCTTGAAGGCGTTGTTTTAGAGTTCCCTCTTGCCTATGTTGGATGCTTGCTAGCTTGAGCCTGCAATGGATTGATGAGGAGGCCTTTATCGCTTCGATGAGGCCTTGTTTCCTTGTCGTTGCACTCTGTTTTTTCACGATGGAAGGTGTTGCTTAAGTGGAGTCGAAGCTGCTAGTTGCTTGCACTCGGATTTTTCACGATGGTTGGAGCTGCTAGTTGCGAGTGTGCAGCTATGCTTGGCAATGATGATACATGGTGTGCTGATGCATGATCTAGTGCGTGGGGTGCAATGATTCCGAGACAAGGCTGATGTCTATTGTGTTGAAAGTTGAAGTTGCTTCAACGCTATGCGGCAAGCTTGGCGACGGCGACAATCAATAGGCTCCATCGTTAGAAGGTGTTGTTTGTTGAGTTTCCTGTGATCTGTGTCTGTTTTGTTTGACCGATCACATATGGAGACATTGTAAAGTTTTCCTTTTCTTCTTTTGCTTTTGTTTGCTTCGGTATGTAATTTCGGCATCTATCGGTGCCTTGCTGCTTTTTCTAATATAATCGTTCACTATGTGGCTTTCAAAAAAAAAAAATGCATAAATGAATATCGAGATTGTAGACTAGGATGCCCAACTATTTAATTGCATGAATGAATATCGAGACTGTAGACTGAACCATTATTTCTACACTTTGATGTTAGATAGAATATTTTCCCACTTTGTTCATGCAAGTTTTGTTATCTCTTCATATTGAAAACAGAGAAAACAATGTGCGGGAGATACAATAGTAAACTGATGCAAGTATAAAATTGTTTAGGACGAGATAGTTTTATTATATATAAAAAAAATCACTTCATAACCTCTAAGTTGATAGATTTCTGTATTAGCAGTCTAAGAGTTGCCCAAATCTTAGAATTAATGGTGTCATGAGAAAATTGTTGTAGAGTTTCAGCAAATTCTTGTTTTGTAACTCAATGTCTGATGGACTTGCCTGGTACATATGCGTACCATTGGAGCGGTGGGTCATGCAGAGAAAAAAGAGAGTTAATTTTACAAAATCACAACTATTAGGTTCTTTATTGCAAGAAACTACAACTTTTAAACTAGTTTCACAAAGCCATAACTATTTGTATTACTTATTGCACAAAACTATAAGTTTCAATCTTAGTCGCACTTGTCATCTCGGCTGTTCGTTTTTTAGCCAAAAGAAATATTGTCATTTAGGGGTACTAAATAAAGTTAAATTACAAAACTAATTGCAGGACTCCTAGGCTAATTCGCGGGACGAATCTAATGAGGGAATTAAGTCATGATTAGAATATACTTACTGTAGCATCGCCAGTAGCAAAACATAAATTAATTAGACTCGTTAGATTCATCTTGAAAATTAGCCTCCATCTATAAAAAGGTTTTGTAATTAGACTTTATTTAGTACTCCTAAATGACAAGATTCTCTTTGATGTGACAGGGCTAAAAATTTTTAGCCAGGAAACGAACAGGCATGTAATTTTGTGTGGCTGACATGTGAGACCAAACTAAAAATTATGGTTTTGTGAAACTGGTTTAAAAAGATGTGAACCGAATGGCCGGCTTATGATCTGGCTCGTCCAGACTGCCTACTATAAAAGGAGGTTGGATCGCCCCATTTTGGCCGTCTTCGTCTCCGCCGCCGCCATCGTCCCTAGACAAGTGGGCTCAAGATTAAAACTTATGATTTTGTGCAATAAGTAATACAAATAGTTGTGGTTTTGTGAAACTGGTTTAAAAAGTTGTGGTTTCTTTCGACAAAGAACCAAATTAACTCTTTTTTTTATTCTTTAGAAAAACCTTTAGAAAAACCGGACCGGAACAGCTGGGGCACTGGCGTGTAGGTTTGGGTGTTTGATAATAAAGTCTGTTTCGACAAATGAAGCAAGCCACTGAACGAAAAAAAATTGAACTGTCAAGTCAAACATTTAACAGCATATTGTGCCAGCCAGAGGATAAAATAAAAGAACTTAGCACATGGATATATCGTTTTCTGTTTCTAGGAGCACATCGACCGTTTGGAAATCGTGTTCTCTGATGCCCAAGATCATAAAAGAATACACAAAATTTAACATCTTATAAAAGGAGAGGTGGCTGGCCGGTGGTTTGTATAGCATTTCCCACACTTAATCATTAATTTTCTAAAAGGAACAGCTCGTGTCCCAACAGTCTACTAATAGATACTCCAAATCAAGCCATTGTGCACAGATAGCTGCATTTGTTGGAAAGAATCCCTTTTTCACCTGCAACTTTTATGAATGAAAGGCCTTTCATAAATCTTTTTCTACTCGCGTGTTTCAGCAAAACAAAACAAAAAGAAAAGAAACAGCAGCAAAGGAAAACAGAAAAAGGCAGGGACAGGAAGCTCAACGCGTTTCCTTGCATGCGCGGGAGGCGACTGAGAGAGAGAGAGAGAGCGACGGAAGGTAGACGAAGCAAAGAATCCAAGACCGGGGCCGTGACGGAGACGGATGAACGAATGCGCGTTTTTTATGTCACTCGTCATCACCCCCCTTCCCTTCCTTCTTTCCCCTGGGTAAAAAAACGATAGCAGCTGCTGCAGAATTTCTCGTCAACAAGAGACGACAACAGTAATCCCTTAATAGCCTAACGTGATTAGTTTTAACTCGTACCAAGATTGTACCGGCAGTGAGCAGTAGCACATGGTTGGGAGACTAGTAGCATTATTGTCAAATAGGAGTACCGATTATTTGGCACTCAACTGCTTGTCTTAGGCTCCTCCTCCTTTTCTTCTTTGCCACTTGGTTCTTTCAAATTAAAGTTGCCCTTTTGTTATTCCTCCTCGAGACAGACTCGCATGGAGAACCCCAAAAGGGGAAAATCCCAAAAGAAAAAAATGCAATATACGTTCAAAGCCCTCTCATAATTAAAAAAACGAGCAGTGAGAGAGAGGTTTCAAAACCCAACAAGCTTGGCCACAACGGCTTCCCTTCCCCCCCACCCCACCAATCAATCCAACCGCTCCCTCTGGCTAAGCTGTTGCCGTTCCTCCCGACCCGATGATGGAGATGGGGACGCTCCCCCGTCTCCTCCTCCTGCTTGTCATGCTCGCCGGCGGCCATGGCGCCGCCGCTGTCTCGATTGGCGTGAACTACGGCGCGAACGCGGACAACCTGCCGACCCCGGAGTCGGTGGCGACGTTCCTGGCCACCAAGACGAGCATCGATCGCGTGAAGCTGTTCGACGCGAACCCGGCCTTCCTGGCCGCCTTCGCCGCCAACGCCCCCTCCATCTCCCTCGCCGTCTCCCTCCCCAACTCCGTCCTCCCCTCCCTCGCCGACAAAGCCACCGGCCTCGACGCCGCGCGGGGCTGGGTCCGCGACAACCTCTCCCCGGGGGCCAACGTCACCCTCCTCCTCGCCGGGAACGAGATCCTCGGCCCCGTGGTGGACCCCAACCTCATGGTGGCGCTCCTCCCGGCCATGCGCCGCCTCGACCAGGCGCTTAA
>LAPY01002995.1:21729-35127 GCA_000970635.1 Eragrostis tef
CTCAACTTGAGCACATTTTCCTACTCCACCATATATTTTTTTGGTCGGTATCCATCCACGCACCCGCCGCGGAGGAAGGAAGGAAACTGCCCGCGGGAGCACGTCTCACACGTTGCGCGAACCCAGGCAGCAAACCAGGGGAAGAGGGAGGGAGACGCACGCCGCCACGCCTCCATTAAGAAACAAGCAGGGAGAGGTTTCAAAACCCAACAAGGCCACAACGGCTTCCCTTCCCATCAAGTCCCCCACCAATCTCTCCGAAAAATCCAGCCGCTCCTCCCGATGTTGGAGATGGGGACGCTCCCCCGTCTCCTGCTCCTCCTGCTTGTCATGCTCGCCGGCGGCCATGGCGCCGCCGCTGTCTCGATTGGCGTGAACTACGGCGCGAACGCGGACAACCTGCCGACCCCGGAGTCGGTGGCGACGTTCCTGGCCACCAAGACGAGCATCGATCGCGTGAAGCTGTTCGACGCGAACCCGGCCTTCCTGGCCGCCTTCGCCGCCAACGCCCCCTCCATCTCCCTCGCCGTCTCCCTCCCCAACTCCGTCCTCCCCTCCCTCGCCGACAAAGCCACCGGCCTCGACGCCGCGCGGGGCTGGGTCCGCGACAACCTCTCCCCGGGGGCCAACGTCACCCTCCTCCTCGCCGGGAACGAGATCCTCGGCCCCGTGGTGGACCCCAACCTCATGGTGGCGCTCCTCCCGGCCATGCGCCGCCTCGACCAGGCGCTCAAGCTCGAGGGCCTCCCGCACGTCCGCGTCACCACGCCGCACTACCTGGGAATCCTCGCCCCCTCCGACGGCATCCCGTCCAACGCGCGGTTCAAGCCGGGGCTCGACACCAAGGTGCTCGCCCCCATGCTCAAGTTCCTCAACGACACCGGCTCGCCGCTCATGGTGAACGCCTACCCGTACTTCAGCTACAACGCCAAGAACCTCGACTACGCCATCTTCAGGCCCAACGCCGGCGTCTACGACCCCAACACCAAGCTCAACTACACCAGCATGCTCGACGCGCAGATGGACGCCGTCTACACCGCCATGGACAAGCTCGGATTCGGCGCCGTGCAGATCGCCGTCGGGGAGGCCGGGTGGCCCACCAAGGGCGAGGACGGCCAGGTCGGCGTGGGAATCCAGGAGGCCAAGGACTTCAACGCCGGATTGATCCGGGTCTGCAGCGGCGGAAAGGGGACGCCGCTCATGCCGGGGAAGACCTTCGAGTCATACATCTTCTCCCTCTTCGACGAGAACCAGAAGCCCGGGCCGATTGCCGAGAGGAACTTCGGCATCTTCAACCCGGATTTCACGCCCAAATACGACCTCGGACTCCTCAGCCAAAAAACACCCTCTCCGGTCAGTCTCAACTCCCTCGCTCACAATGCTCTGTTTCCTTCCATTGCTGCTCTCTGCTTCTGCCTGGTGCCGTAATTGTTGTTTGCGATTATTATTGTTGTTGTTGTTGTTCTTTTGCTTGCACAAATGATAAAATCTCTACCATCATCCATTTTGTTTCAGTAGACACGAATTATCAATAGTTACTTGCCCACGGCACAATCCATTTTTGACTCCGTGCCTCTGGAAGCAGAGGAGGCGCGGTTTCAGTAGAGACGAGCAGCCTCTGCCACAAGTTTGGTGTTGAGAATGTGCGCCACGGAGGTCATAGGTTCGCGTCACCGTGTCAAAGACGGCAACTTTCTTGTGTATGATGACCCCTGCTCCTGATTGTTTTTTTCCTGTTGATTTATTGAGAGCAAACGTATATGTGACTGCACACGGTTGAAAGCGAACTTTAGCACGGAGATGTCGTATTAGACGGGGACCTTGTCATCTGTCAGTGGATCAATGGTAGTATGTGTTCTTGCTTGCGTCGGTCATTAAGCAGGTGGATACTAGATAGACTTGTACACGGATATGTATAGACCATGACCATAACATATCGTTAGGTTGTTCACACTGCATTGTCGAATGAAGGCGTGGTCATGATGTGGCCTGGACCGCCGACCCCTCTGGAAAGAGATGCTTTCGTCCCCAACTTTTGCTCTCTATCTCCCCCATGTTCCAAAGATCAAACTGAACGTTGCCTCGGCTGGTTGCTTTTCTCGATGTATCCACTCTGGTCACAGCATCCCATGTGCTGACGCTGCCTTGGACGCGTCTGGATATTTTAGACTTTTAGATGCTTGTACCCTCACCTGATTAGATCTGTGTGCGCACGGTATTACCAGGGTGCGGTGACATATGCTTCTGCTGCAAATCTAATTGCTTCCTGGCACCGGCCAGTTATCAGAGTTTTACATGGTATACACTAACCAGTTACCACTGTGAAAAATTGAAACCTGACAAACTGGGAATTGAAACAGTTTTTATAGACTCTGCATCCACATGTTATATTCTGCTAAATAGGACCAAGTGCAGCTTATGCCTCACCCTGCTTATACATGGATAGAGCTTGTGAAGCATTGTTGTATCTTTATTGTCGACAGGGTCCTGATTTAGGCTGTAGTAAATACAGGCATGTGGGCTTGATGTGTTTTGCTTCGATTTCTTTAGAGTAGCATTTATGCTTTGTCGCCTTTGCAAGTTGCTACCTTGAAGGGAAGGAGATGAGATTCTGAATGTCGTTGGTCTCAACTCTCAAGCCATCTAGAAATAGGCCTCAAACTTGTTACATGGTTTACTGAGATGCCTGTTTTAGATACTTGAATTAATGAGGATTGGTGAATAGTTTGTCACCGGCACCAAGTCAGGTATTGTTATGGGTGGGATACCAAACTTTGCTCGTTAGGCATCGCATCATCATAAATTCTTATGCTGCTATGCATGCATTGCCATTTCAATCTGTAATCCCCAAATTATATATTTTGCTGCGCACATGGAGTAGCTTCTGTGATAGTCGAATAAAAGAAACGTGGTAGCCATAAGCTTGCTGCTTTTAGTGATTCCCATGTAAAGTAGCATGTGGAGGTGGGTCTTTCTGCATAGTTTAGCATTTTGTTGAGACTTATGTTAGTGGCTTAAGAATCTTACTTAGGCTGGCAATCAAGATTTTTTGGGCTGTGCCAGCGCAGAGATCATGTGTTAGCTACCAATCGCATAAGTTCAAATGTACAATTCTGCAGTCCCCTTGTCAGGATTATAGGAAAAAAATTCTGACAAGCAATGGGTTATGATGCATTTCTCAGTTCAGAGTCTCAGACTGATGCCATGAAAGTTTTGGGCTGGAGAGGTTTTATACACTGTTTAGCCTCATGTTTATTTCTTTGAGAGAATTATTTCGTCCAGTAATTATCAAATTTAAATTCTCTACCTAACCTTGATTTTTCTGCTCATCCTGTGGTTTACATTGCAGTCTGGAGCTCCAAACCCTTCTCCAAATCCATCTCCGAAACCAAGTCCCAACCCCTCACCATCTGCTGTAGGGAAGTGGTGTGTGGTCAAGACTGGTGCAGGCGCAACTGACCTGCAAAACAACATCAACTACGCTTGTGGGTATGTGGACTGTAAGCCGATACAGAGTGGTGGCGCGTGCTTCGACCCCAACAACGTGCAGTCCCATGCTTCGTACGTGATGAATGCATACTACCAGGCCAATGGGCGCCACGACTATGATTGTGACTTCAAGGGCACCGGCGCGGTCACCTACAATGATCCGAGTAAGCTCATGGACATTTGAATTCAAACGTGGATGATGATTTCTGAGTTGCAGCGACTGATCATGCAAGTATTGCTGTTTGGTGCAGGTTATGGAAGCTGCAAATACGTCTCCTGACGGGGCGCAGCAAGTCCGAGCAGTGCGAGGGCAGGGGCACCAGCCTCGAGTCCACATCCTCCAGGCTTGAGCCGTGGCGGCTCTGGGAGGATGATACTGCCGGGCTTGCGCCAAATTCTTCTATACTCTTGTCTGACAGCAGCTATGCTTCTTGCTATCCTTAGTTAGAAGAAGAGCCAGTTTATTATCATTGCTACCCCTTTGCAGGAGGGAGTAAATTAAATTTATGTATCCCAGTTGTAGCTTGTGTTTTCGTCGTACGTGTTACAAAATTCCTTTGTCATGTGTAGTGGTGAAGAAAAACAATGGTGCGTAACTTATCATTGCATTGCATTCTATGTAGAAACACAAATAACAAAATTACAGGAAAGGAATGAAACGAGGCCTCCTTGTTTCGTGGTGTTGAACTAGTTTTGCAACTCGGCTAGTGCTTGAATCTCTGGAGGGGTTCTGTTTGTGCTTCTGCTCATCTGGATAACTTGGCTAGAGCTTGAATCTCTGTACTTGTTCATAATCTTGGCGAACGTAGCTGCTGCTGAATGTTCCCCAGACGCACCTGGTCTTGTCTGGCCGTTGGAGATACTGCTCCTTTGATTGTATTCGTGCCGTCACAATACACTCTACAGAGAAGAAAGAAACGTGTTGATGTTGGTGAAAGAAACGGCCTTTCTTACAAAGGAATTCAGATTATAGTAGTTCTAAAATGGCTTCTAATTTTTCGTGCTAACTTTGTAATGTTAGCTCACTTTGAAAAAAGGGTCCCGCCAGAGAAGCGGTTGCCGCGCAAGTTTGGATATACTGTTCAATATGAACGGGAATATCATGGCAAAGTTGTAAAAAGAACCACGCAAGTTTTCCTTGGTGTAGAAAATATCAAAAATACCCCTCACGTCCGCAGCCCTAACAAATCAATCCTCTTTCGTTCTCCTTCCCCTTCCCTCCCGCTCTGCTGACGGCGCCGCCGCCGCCGCCAAGCACGTTCCGCCCGCAGCTTCCCCCGGTCTGGTACAATGGCTGAGGATGGAGATCCATCCGAGCGTGCGCTGATTCCTTTTTCCGATGGTACGTGGCCTTTGCTTGCTTGGATTGGATTGGATGGATTCCGTCCGTAATCTGTTCTAGTGGAGTGGGGTTAGGGTTTGCTCTCAATCAAGAGAACCTACAGATCCGTAGGCCGATTAGCTTCTTGTTCCTCAGCGCGAGCAAAATTATTCAGGCACGGGTGCGGTTTATTTCCACAAAATTTGGGGGTCAAACTGAATTCGGGGCCTCCGCTGAGATCTCTTCCCTTTTCCCCTTTTTTCTGTGTAGTTTATTCAACGGTGCTATTCTTAGTTCCTCTGCGATTTGTGCGAATCGCAAGGGATTCGTGAGCAAAAATGTATTGCATGACCCTCTCTCTTTTACGCCCCTCCTTTTCTTTTCTTTCAGTTCCGACCTTGCTTTTGCTGTCTGTTATCATTGCAGCCCTGCCCTGCAAGTAGGAACCAATAGCGATGCAACTCCATCTTTTCCTGTACCCATATATCAGCGAGTTGCCTCAATAATGTTAGACCACAGGGTTGAAAACTCCAAATCGCTCTAATTCCTAGCTTGGTTTTAACTGCTCAGGTTTTCTGGTCAGCTGTAAAGCTATTCATGAGAGCTTTTGGTGTTTGTTATATTATAGTCACTTGTTCCCTTTTTCTTTTGTGGACTGCTTTATCTGTTAGTTTTGTGATCGACAAATTTATATGGAATGCAATGTGCAATTTACACTGTATAGTTGCCTTTCATATGCTCTTGTTCAGTTTAAGTTACATTTGACAAAGCTGGACACCTAGGAAGCAAATTTTCCCTTTCCTTTTCCAGAAACATATTCTCATCATACTGACCACTGAAATAATTCAGGGAACAATGCCGATGGGGGAGTTGTGGTAGCCATTTGCCAATACGGCGGGGAGTTCACTTCTGGCCCGAATGGTAATTTGATATACAAAGGAGGAGAAGCACATGCTGTTTGTGTAACTCATGATATGTCATTGGAGAGCTTCAAGGATGAGGTCTCGAAGGTGTTCAATGTTGATGCCACTGACATGTCAATCAAGTACTTCCTACCGAACAATAACAGAACGCTCATCACAGTATCATTTGATCGAGAATTACAACGGATGGTTCAGCTTACTACAAGTGCTACACAAGTGGATGTTTTTCTTGTAAGCAGAGAGGAGAACAGGTATATATGGATCCAGATTTCCTGTCATCTCCTATGACTATTGTTAAAGTACCAACATAAGCGCACAATTAGATGACATATATTTTTCTCGTGTTGAATAATCAGGAGTATTCCAACTCAGGCTGGAGCGTCCATCATCAAACCTTGCTCTACTGCAAGTGGCGACAAGAGGAAAAGGCCAGCGTCCAAAATCAAGTATGTGGCCTCGTTCCGGTTTCTTTTATTGATGTACTTTAGAATTAGAATACCCCATACTCTTCGGCGTTACATTAAGTTATATCCGTTTTGTAGGGTATTCAAAAATAACAAGAAGACTCCAGATGCTCCTGGCAGTGCAGTTCCAGCTAGCGCCAATATTATGAAACAACCTAGTTCAGTTGTTGCTGAAAATGAAGACAACAGGTGCAGAATAGATCTTTATAAATTTGCTAAATCCTTGCACGTCTTCTTTGCTCTGAGATGTTATGTACCGGTTCCATGCTGACATTGAGAAGCCATTGCCGTATAAGGGATCATTACTTTCTTTGTTGATTAATCGGTGGTTCTGTTTCCTGACATTGTCCATTCTCTGAAACTAGGATCTTTCAGCTGGAATTTGGGAATGGGTTCACATTTACCAACACAGCTGAAGGAGCTTCCTCCGCTCTAGGCATTCTGGATCAGCAAAAACTTGCTCTTTTTGATGATACGCCTAGGTAACTTTTTACACATTTCATATTGTTTTCTCCATAATGTTCTCTGAAAAAGGATAAGTCATAGATTTTATCAAGCTAACAACCCTTTTTTTTTTCAGGGAAGCAGTTAGTATGTTTGATGATGCAGTCAACCCATATGTTGGTTCTGAGATCAACGAAGAGCCTCCCCATGGAGTTGACAGTCCTCTTCTGCTGTGGGATGACACTATAAAAGGGGTTGGTCAAGAATTTGATAACGTGAAGGAATTCCGTGCTCAGCTGTGCAAGTATGCCATTGGGAAAGGATTTGCTTATCGCTTCATAAAAAATGAAACTTCTCGTGTCACTGTAAAATGTGCTGCTGAAGGGGGCTGCTCCTGGCGATTGCACGCGTCTGAGTCATCTCGCAGCAAGAAGTTTGTTATCAAGAAAATGACAGATGAGCATACATGTGGAGGGGGAAGTGGAGAGGGCCAGCGTCGAGCAACAAGGCAGTGGCTGACTACTATCATCAAGGATAAGTTGCATAATAACCCAACGTTCAAGCCAAAGGACCTTGTGAAGGAGCTATATGAAGAATACGGAGTTACAACGACCTATTCACAGGTTTGGCGAGGTAAGGAAGCAGCACAGAAAGAGCTATATCATGCTATCAGGGAGACTTACAGTCATTTGCCATGGTATTGCGATAAGCTTCTGGAGAGCAACCCAGGTAGCATAGCTGTGTTGTCTCCAATGGTGGATACAAAATTCCGCCGATTTTTTGTTGCATTCCATGCTTCCTTGCACGGCTTTGCGAATGGGTGCAGGCCCCTCTTGTTTCTTGACAAGGTCCCACTTAAAGCAACAAACGAGTACAAGTTACTGGTGGCCGCTGCAGTTGATGCAGATGATGGTGTCTTTCCAGTGGCATTTAATGTGGTTGAAGAGGAAACCTATGAGAGCTGGGCTTGGTTCTTAATGCAGCTGAAAGTTGCTCTCCAAAACAATAATTACCCTTACGATGCCATGACATTTTTGTCCAGTGGACAAAAGGGTCTGGATGCTGCTGTTTCTCAAGTGTTTGAAGATGGCCACCATGCCTTCTGTTTGCATTATATCATGGAGGAATTCAAAGGAGAGCTGAGGAAGGGACCATGGTCACAACAAATAAGGGAGGGGATGGTTGAGGACTTTACTCGTGCAGCCCAAGCATGCAGCATTGAGGATTTTAACGCATCTATTGAGAACATAAGGAATATTTCCAGTGAAGCTGCTGACTGGATCCTTGCAAGCAAGCCAGAGCACTGGTCGGACGCCATTTTCAGAGGCTGTCGGTATGATCATTTCTCCTTGAACATTGTCGATGCCTTCAATAACTGGATACCAACCAAGAAGGAGGGTTCAATTGTGCTGATGATAGATTCGTTGAGAATGAAAATTATGGAGGTAATAGAATCAAGGCGCGAAGCTTGCAAGGAATGGCCGGGGCCTTTGACACCTACCATGGAGTACAAAGTGGAAGAAGGGGTGTTGAAGGCTGGTAAGATGACCGTGTTGTGCTCGTCAGAAACTGTGTTTGAAGTTCGGTGCAATGCAATTTTCGTTGTTAATCTTGGAAATTGGGAGTGCACTTGCAGGAGGTGGCAACTTTCTGGTATCCCTTGCATGCATGCTATTGCTGTGTTTAACAGGCTTGGACGCTCTTTCTATGACTACTGCTCAAAGTTTTTCAGAGTAGAAAGCTACCAGCTGACTTACTCAGGAACTATCTTCCCAATTCCTGACATGGATACCGTTGATTTAAGTGCTGGGGCAAATATAATCCCGCCTCCCAAGCCACGCACGTCAGACAAACCAAGGAGGAAGCGATCTAACCCCAACAAGGAAACCTCTCTTGTACGACTCTGCAGCAGGTGCAAGCAAACAGGCCACAACAAGGCAACCTGTGAAGTTATATTTTAGATGAAAGCAGCCTCTTCATCTCCAATTTGTATAGCAGGTACTTGTGATCTTGCTCCCTACTTTCATTTTTTTTGCGGGATACTTTCAAATATTTGACCTACATTTTTCTGTTGAATGTATAGAAGGCCACAATAACATTGAATCTGTTTTGCCATTACAGGGTGGACAGGTGAAGTTTGCTAGAGTACTGCTGGCGATGTAATGGGGTGAAAGGGAAGCTTCATCATGCAATTTCTTGGATGTTCCGGGAGAAAGGGTACTTGTCATCTGACATCGATTATTGTATGGGAGATGCAACTCATAGATAATCTTACCTGTAGGTGATGCTAAGGCAATAGCTTTCTGGTGGTAGTGTCGCTGAAACAGAGTAGTAGATGCTTAGGAGTTGAGAACTGAGTAGGTGGTAGTCCATGACTTTGTTATTTTGCTTGCCTTGTGGCAGATTGGAGCTGTAACAGTCCTGGTAGAAGTGAGATTAGTGATGGTGTCGCCGTTTTTGTTTGTATCGCGGGCCCAGAAACGAAGGCAAATTGAATATATTAATTTGGGCGTTTGCGATTGCATCCCTGTATGGTTATTGGGCGAGCTAGGTCGACATAACAGTGATTGTCGTTGGATCAGAAGTGATATGTGAAGCGCCTGCCGAATCTCGATCGATGGATGCGCCTGTGGTAATTGATAGTACTCCTCTTCTTATTTGAATGGTTTACTATTTCATTATTTGCAGCACTTAACGCAATGCAATGGTTTGTACGGAAGTTAAATCAAGTTTATTTGAATGGTTCATTATTTGCGGCACTTAACGCAATGCAATGGTTTGTACGGAAGTTAAATCAAGTTTATTTGAATGGTTCATTATTTGCGGCACTTAACGCAATGCAATGGTTTGTACGGAAGTTAAATCAAGTTTATTTGAATGGTTCATTATTTGCGGCACTTAACGCAATGCAATGGTTTGTACGGAAGTTAAATCAAGTTTATTTGAATGGTTCATTATTTGCGGCACTTAACGCAATGCAATGGTTTGTACGGAAGTTAAATCAAGTTTATTTGAATGGTTCATTATTTGCGGCACTTAACGCAATGCAATGGTTTGTACGGAAGTTAAATCAAGTGGTAGGTGGCCAGTGTCTGTGTCTGCAATTCTCCATGCGGAGGAAGACGGCGTTGGCTTCGAGGTCGAAGGTGAAGCGATAGTTTTCCTGCGGCCAGCCGCCGATGCGCGCACAAGGAAGCACAGCTCGTGGTCCCTGGATAACGAGAAGAGCTTGCTCGCCGGGAGCCACAGCTCGGCGCCGGGGTCCTCGAAGATGAGCTTCACCAAGGGTATGAGCCGCCGCGCTTCCTGCGTCGCGGGGCCGAGGCAGAAGGTGTAGCCGGGGCGGTGCACGCGGCGCAGGCCCAGCGGCCGAAGGGGCTCCATCACGGCGGCCTCCAGGATGTCGTACGCCTCCCGCACCATCGTCAGTCGGGTCTCACCGACGGTGAGCACGTCCCTCCGCTCCCGTCCTCTTTCCGGCTGAACGTGTCCGCGTTGACGCCGCGCAGCAGGGTGCCGGCGACGCTCACGGCGGCGAGCTGCACGAAGTAGGGCCCGTAGTCCGCGGCGTTGTACAGGAGCTGCATGTGGGGCATGCCGGCCGTGCTGGGGACCTCGCCGTCGAAACGGAGCAAGCCATGTTCTGGCACTGGCAGACCCTGCAGACCGTGCAGGCAGTAGGAGAAGCGCCGCGCCTGATGAGCTTGGACGAGATGAATCATCTGCAAGTGGCTCGCCTCCACCGCCAGCAGCCCATGCCCATGGATACTACTATTGTTACCCTTGCCCCCCTCCTGATCTGCTGCAGCCAGGGCGGCAGCTAATAGTTCCGGCCGCCTTTAAAAAGCTAGCACTCCATCCATCGAGCTGAACCACACTGCCCTGCTGCTCAGCGTTAATGCATGCACCAAAGGTCGAATAAGGATTCCAAAATGTTTGTCATGGATGCAAAAAGAAAGAAAGAGTAAATGCTTCTTTACCTCATCAAATTAATGTGTTGCATGCAAGCATCCCCTCTTTCAATCTCCATCTCCCTTCCTTAAATCCTACAGATGCTAACTACAAGCAGAAACAACATCTAACATTGTTGTAGCAAACGCGCAAGGTTTTATCTACACATATTAATTTATTTATATTATCGGTACTCAGCCGAAGATTGAGGCTCTGGTGTGCCCGCCTTCTTGACTCGGGTTCCAAGATGTTTGTCATGGGTGCAAAGAGAGAGTAAATGCTTCCTCACCTCAACAATCTGTTGCATGCAAGCATTGTCCCCTCTTTCAATCTGCATATCCCTTAATATATGGTCCTAAAGATGCCTAAGAATTAACTACATGCAAGAACAACACCTAACATTGTTGTGTCAATCTTGCAAGACTCAGTTGAAGATTGTGTAAGAGGAATAAATTTCGTGCAATAGTGAATTTTATTGAATTGAGCCCGCCAATATAGTATGGAAGTACACAACTTAAAAGACAAGACACTTACTGAGATACATAATCTAACCTACCAAATATATTCTAACAGATTGAAGCTCCCGTCAAGTCAGCCAAGTAAGCGGGGCTAAATGGACTGCACGAGGCCTCATATATAGCAAGAGACATTTACAAGGTTTCCGCGGATTTTTGTGGTGTACGCCGCCCATTTTGGAGCATTTTGTGGCCATTAGCATCCGTTAGGACCTGGTTTTTGGGTCCTAGAAATTCTTTCCTATTTCTACGATTTTCACGTTGACTGGATGTGGATGCAACCTCTGACTGAGGCTGCTTCTCCAGGCCAAGAGGAGTCGGCACACATGTTTTTCGAAAAAATTGTCTTTCAAAACGTTTTCATAGGCTATAGCACACGCTCCGGCCCAATTTTTTGACACTAGGACAGATTTTCGTGACACATGCTCAGATACGCATGACCTCAAAGTAGGAGACATTTTACGAGGTTTCTACGGATTTTCAAGGTGTATGATGCTCTTTTCGATCGTTTTGTGGCCATTAGCTCATGTTACAACTTACAAGCCGGTTTTCGGGCCTTAAAAATTCCTCTCAATCTTTGCGATCTTCGTGTAGACTAGACGTGGACGCAACTTTTGACATATAATACACCTTTTGGGTTGCTTCTTCGGGCTGAGAGGAGCCATCACAAATGTTTTTTGCAAAAACTGCCATTTCAAACTGTTTTCATATAGGCGACAAAGTACATGCCCCGGGATGATTTTGGCACCTTGACCGATTTTCTCAACGACTGCCTAGATACGCACATCCTCATAGTAAGAGTCACCTCATAATATTTTCATAAATTTTTCGTGCGCATAATGTCCATTTCGGCACGTTTCGTGGCTGTTAGCACCTGTTACGAGCCGGTTTACGCGCATTCCTTCATATTTGTGCGATTTTCACGTAGACGGGACTTTGACGCAACTTGTGACCTGCAGGACACCTTCCGGGCCACTTCTCTAGCCCGACAGGAGCGGCACACATGTTTTGCGCAAAAAGAAATGTCGTTTCGGGCTATTTTCATGGGGTAGCACCAAGCTCTGTGACGACTTTCGACTTTCGTCACCCGAACCGATTTTTTGTCTGCCCAGATACACGTATTAGGAGACAGTTTACAAGAGTTTTGTGGATTTTTGGTGCGTACAATGCCAGTTGTGTGTCCATTTGTGGCCATTAGAATACGTTACGAGCCGGTTTTGGGGCCTTGGCAACGCCTTCCTACTTTTTGGTTTTCACATAGACTGTACGTGCACGCAACTTCTGACTCGTAGGACACCTCTCTCGGAGCATTTTTCTCGGCCTGAAGGAGCTGGCATGCATGTTGAAAACTGTTGTTTCGGACTGTTTTCATATGTTATAGCACATGCTCCGGACCAATTTTTGGGAACCCGGACCGATTTCTGTGATGCAAGCTCAGATACACACGACCTCATAGTCGGAAACGTTTTTGTGGATTTTCGATGCGTACGAACGCCTGTAACAAGCTGATTTTCGAACCTTGGACATACACGGCAACCTCCGACCTGTAGGACACCTCTTAGGCCGCTTCTTCGGGCCGATAGAAGCCGACACACATGTTTTCATAGGCTATAGCACAAGTTCTGAGCCGACACCTACACCGATTTCCGTGACCCTTTCTTAGATGCGTACGGCCCCATGTTATGATACATCGCACAAGATATTTGTGGATCTTTGGTGTGTACGGCGCCGTTTGGTGCCATTAGCATCCGTTGCAAGCCGGTTTTCAGACCTTGAAAATCCCTCCTATCTGTTTAATTTTTATGTAGACTGGATGTGCACGCAACCTTTGATCTTTCCTGATCGATGGATGCTCTGAATTTGCAAGCGCCTGATCGATGGATGCTCTGATCTTTCCTGATCGATATATTATTTGAATGGTACTCTTATTTCATTATTTGCAGCACGCAACGTAATGGTTTATTTCAGTCAAGAATAAGGAGCAATTGGTGCCCAGTGTCGCGGCTGCACGTCTCGAAGCGGAGGAAGACGGCGTTTGCGTCGAGGTCGAATGTGAAGCGCCAGTCAGCCTGCGCATAGGCGCCGATGACCGTCCTGTCACCCGGGCGCGCAAGGAGGCAGTATGGTGAAGAGCTTGGTCCGCGGGAGCCAAACCTCGGCGCCGGGGTCTTCGAAGATGAGCTTGACCAACGGTATTTGCCGCTGCGCTTCCGGCGACATGCCGCCGCGGAGGCAGAAGGTGTAGCCGGGGCGGGGCAGCTTCAGCGGCGCCAGGTGCTCCGCCACGGCGT
>LAPY01002995.1:46115-62282 GCA_000970635.1 Eragrostis tef
CGGCGACCGCCGTGCCGGCGGCGTGTGGGTCCTGGACCGTGAAGGTGGAAGCCAGCGCGGGCGGCTTCTTGAAGCAGAAGAGCTGGAGAAGCTCGCGGGAGGAGGACGACGGAGACGAGGCCACGTCGGAGATGGCGGCGGCGCGGCGACGCAGCCGGCGCTTGTGCACGAAGATGTAGTAGAGCTCGGCGGGGGGGGCCAGCAAGAGCAGCGCAGACACCACCCCCAATGGAGTCTCTTCCTTTTTGCAGCAAACTACTATCTCGGATCCACCACCGTTAGAGCAAGGAACGGAAAGCTGCTTCTTACACGAGAAAGTGAGAAACTATGTCAGATTCTTCGCCTGCTCAAAAACTCAGAACCACTACTATAGCTCAGAGATTCACAGGTAGCTGAATCTACAGAGCTCAGGATCTAGCCACCTTCTGCTATATCTATCTGGGTGTCACTCTGACACAGAAACCAGAACAGTTAGTTAGAAACTGCAGGAGCAACAACCAGTGGAACAGAGAAACCTGCCAAGAACAGCTGCAACAGTGGACGCAATCAAAGAGCAGAGCAGGGAAGAAGAAAGAGTTGACCCAAGGAACCAAGTGTTGGGGGAGGAAGAAGAGCGTAGGACCAAACCAGGGAGAGACCAAAGGCAGGAAACAGAGAGACAGCGAGCACCGAAACAGATGCAGCAGCGACTGACTTGTATGGTGAATTGGCGATAAGGTAAAGGGCCTGGCTCAGCGTCCAAGGAGGAGACCGAGGTAGGAGACAGGGGACGGCCTCACTTCACATGGGGGAGGTGCTGGATGAGACCTCAGAGTGTTCCTTGTGCAAAAGCCAAGCAAAGATTGTCTTTAAGAGGGAGAGCATCATCTCATATACAAAAATAAAAATAAAAATAGGAGGGAACCTGCTGGATTTGGAGCAAGTGATGGATTGGATTGCGGATGCTGATGACGATAATAAAGAGCTTAGGTGAGCTAATCAGGGTTAAGGAATCCATCTGTGTTTTATTCTAAAAAACTCAATTCTCTGAATTGTTTTTCTGGGGACACTGGGGGACCTTGTCTGAATTTTTCGATCGTTGGGAAGGTGCAGTCCACTGGCCTCCCACCAAGATTCTTACCAGCGAAGAAAACTGACGCCAAAATTGACTGGTAGTTCCACACCGATTTTCATATGCACATGACAGGGCCGTGCCGTTACAGCCGTTCCAAACGGAAAAATTACAGTATTCGGAAGCTCGTCTCAGTTCAGTGCACTAATGCCGCTCTTGCTTTTCTGAAAGAGCTTTATTAGTCACCTCGAGACAAGGGCTATGATTTGTATACTTACAACACATGCTAGACATAATCCATTGCACTAACATGCATGCTAGCAGATGCTAGGCTCAATGAATTGCATTGATCCCTTGCCATCTTCCACAAGATATACTACACTTCAAGCATCCAGTAGGTGAGAAGGGACATCCTTGTCTGGTCCCTGCTTGAGTCTAAAATACATACCAGCAAGCTTCACAAGACCGAAATGTGGTGCGTGCAGAACCAAACAATGCTTCTGCTCATTCTTCAGCAGTTTCCTCACCAACCATATAACTGCAGATGTATACAGCTACGCATACAGCCAGAGAGTGTGGTCCCTTACTCCCTTACATGTCGCTTCTCAATCTAGGATGTCAGTCTTCGGTGTAAAAATGCAGGATCGTAATCCTGCCTCTGTAACTAACTATTTTTCCCCCAGCTAGTATGGGCCTGACCATTACCTGCAGAAAGATATGCATACTAAAAAGTGAAATGTGTGTGCCACACCACTAGGTGCTCAATTTAGCCGTTGCACCACCACTGGCTGACGCTCCCCATTTAAAAAAGAAACCCATGAGGAGTCAGCTGAGTCAATTGAAAATCATACGACAATCAGCGTACATACTTTTTTTGTGTGTGTGCTGGAATCACTGCTGCGATAGTATTGTTTCCTTGAGACGGTGCTGTAGGCTTGAGAAGAAAAATGATGAATCCCAGGTTGGACATTTACATGTCATGGAAGGAAAAGGGCTTCGAGCAGTGCTGCAACAAAGGCAAGATGATCACACATAAATTTGAAAAGCTGCCTTTTACAGGCCCATGATTGACAATGAACATTCATGATTATTGCCTAGTGCATATGCCCATCAATGTTTTTTCTTTCTTCCCACCGGACACTGGGCAGTTCGTTTTTCTTCCTCTTTTCCCCTTCAACACTGTTATCATTAGCAAGATCGTGCGGCATCACAGCAGGACAAAGAGCACATGAACATTAAAAAAGGGCAGGGGGCGATAGTAAGACACCATCTCACCATATTGCACGTTAATATGTACTACTACTAGTTTGCATGCAATTTGTAGGAGACACATTCCCGATTTACAGGCCGTCAGACAGCAGAAGCCAGAGAGCAAGCGAGGGAGGGAATAAATAAACAAAAATGATATCAAGTGAGAGTGCTACTGTGCAGATATCATTAGGTCACCCGTCAACAAGCATCTTGCTACCTGTCTAGCACCAATCAAGGAGTAGTAGCATGCATCTGTCCATGGGGTCCCAATGGGCGAGATTGTGGCCCTGGTACACTGAGATCATGCATGAGGTAACAGGCCACATGGTGTGGTCGTAGTAGGAAGGTTGGTACTGAAAACATCGGGGGAGAGATGAAGAGAGACTTGTTCATGGGGTGGACCGGGCATGACTGACCGGTGGTATTATGAAATACTCCTACATGAATGAGCATGCAGGCTGGGAAGATGGATGGTGTATGGTCCTAGACTCCTGGTCCATGAATTCTTTGGTCACCAATAATCATCATGCATCATCCCTGCACTGCATATGTGGCAGCAGCAGTGGCAGCAGAGGAGGCGTGAGCGGAAACGAACCAAACAAAACGAGACTGCGCCCCTGAAAATAGCGAAGAGATACCAAGAAGAACAATGATGAGCATCCGATCGATCCGGGCGGGAGAATGAAAAGACACAATGCATGGTTGGTAGCTTGAATTCCGGGGTCCGTGGATATGCTACTTCTAGCAGCAAGGCGTGCCATTGAGCATGAATGATGGCTTGCTGCGTTTTTGTTGGATTTGTAGTTCATCTAGAAGACTGCATGGAAGGGGGTACTCTGTTCCGGTCGGTCAGCATTCTGTAGTGTAGTGGGCGCGTTTAAGGGGTGAGGAGCCAGCACGGCAGCGATCTGTGCGCGGTGGATGGCTTTTGGTAAGTGGAGAGATTCTGGTGAAGGCCTCTGCAAATTAAAGTGCTGTGCCCAACACTTGCATCCATGGAGAAAAATGAACAAGGCGTGGAGGAGTATGTAGTTAGTGGAGCACGCGTGCGAGCGACGAAGCGCACAAGCAAGAAGAGCAAGCGTCACCAGCACCGCCGCGTGACGATGGAAAAATGATGAGGAAGACGCGCCCGCCTCAAGCGAATGAAAGGCCCATCCTGCCTGCTCCCTTTGTTACTGGGCCTGGGCCTTACGCATCCCCACTAACTCTGTGTTCCGTGGAACGAGCCGGGCTGCATTCCTTAAGCTGACTCTCATTTTCCCCTCAAAAAAAAAAAAAACGGAGAAGATTTTTCTTTATTTCTGCGTTGACCGGCGAGGTGGCAATCCGGAACGCGTCGTCGCTGCGAGTTGCGACGCGGCCCTTAAACCGCGTTCGTTCGTCGTAGAGTTTGCCTTCAACAACGAGGAAAGCTCAAAGGGGGGGACGGTTAACCAACACAACAAATCCTATCTCCCTCCTTGCTCACGAATCAACTAACCCCAAAGCAACAGCAACAACCTTTTCTCTTCAACATCCCCACCCCAAACCAATCAATCGTCTGCGGCGGAGGAGCAGGCAAGGATTCGTTGATTCCTTCTGCAGTGCAGACCCCCAATCGCATCGCATCCAGCAGGGGCAGCCCTCCACTCGCCTCGCCGGATCGGAGGGAGAGAACCGCCACCGCCGCCGTCCTGCCCGGCCCGCCCGCTCGCCACCATGAGCTTCATCTTCGGCAAGAAGAAGACCCCAGCAGGTACTGCTTCCCCCCATCCTCTTCTCCCTTCCCCTTTTTTCCTCTTGTGGACAACTCGCTCCGTTGCCGTCGACGCGCAATCGATGGACGAATTTGACCTTTTCTTTTAAAACCCCGTGTTGATGGACACGACGAGCCAAATCACTGGATTTTCTTCTTTCCCACAACGTATGGGGGTCAACCCTTGTTCGCGATCGATCCCATTCAACATTCACTCGCGTCGTGTTGAACAAATACATAGGGAGGGGGGAAAAAAGATTCTTTCCGTTCTTTTTAACTGGTTCTCTATCAAATTGATCCATTTGTTGTCACTATTATGAGATTCCAACATGGAAAAATTGCAATGGTAAAGATTGGGTTTATGCTATTTTTGTTCTAGTCCATTGTTGTTGCTACCAGTGACTTGCTAGTATCGAGACCATGAATCCTACGAAACTATGGCGCTAATGTAATACCCACTACAGCTCGATATGATTACACTGTTGATTTCCTTTCGTACTCTTTTGACATTTTTTTTTCCTCCGGTTTGGTGCATGGCAGAGCTGCTGCGGGAGAACAAGCGGATGCTGGACAAGTCCATCAGGGAGATTGAGAGGGAGAGGCAGGGCCTGCAGACACAGGAGAAGAAGCTCATTGCCGAGATCAAGAAGGTGGCCAAGCAGGGCCAGATGGTACGTGCCCTCCTTTCTCCCTTGTGCCAGCTAATGAGCCAAATGTCTATTTTTCTTATACTTGTCAATCTTCATTTATCAATGTCCTTCTGTGTATTCCGGTATTTTTTCCAAGTTGCCAGTCAAGGTGCTCTGGAAAGAAGATCTAGATAAAACTATTAACTATTCCTGCTCATAGCCCAACTGTGCTACACACCATATCCTGTGAATATCATTTATTCTAAGCAGGCGTTGCTCCATCTTGTGGATGTGTTTGAGCGCTGGTCTGACGAACTAGGATTATGTAAAAATAATTCACTTCATTCTACTTTTAAGAACTCAGTTCTGTTGAAATTGTCTATTTCAGAGCAGTGGAATCCAAATTTTCATATCTATGGACATGATAGAGCCAATTTAATGTAGACCACCTTTGGACACATTAATCATGATAGTTGTTTGTTGCTGTTATGTCACCTTTTCTAATATCGGCGGGTTGGAGCAAATGCTCACATTTCATATTCTGAACATGCTCTTTTCATAGCCACCGTATATTCTGTTTTGATGTGATGTATTTTATTTTCAGGGAGCTGTGAAAATAATGGCAAAGGACCTTATCCGCACAAGACACCAGATCACAAAATTTTACGCCCTCAAGTCCCAGCTACAAGGTGTTTCTCTTCGTATTCAGGTAACTACAAAATTTAAGAGCATGCTATATTTGTTCGTATACGTTTTGAGCTTCACATATTGTTTTAAATTCTGCTGTTATTATTATCAAAGTTCCTGAGCCCTCTGTAAAATCTGTTAATGACTGGTACCCAAATTTCAGACACTGAAATCAACACAAGCGATGGGTGAAGCCATGAAGGGTGTCACAAAAGCCATGTCACAAATGAACAGGCAGATGAATCTCCCGGCACTGCAGAAGATAATGCGGGAATTCGAGATGCAAAACGAGAAGATGGAGATGGTTAGCGAAGTGATGGGTGACGCCATTGATGACGCATTGGAGGGTGATGAGGAGGAGGAAGAAACAGAAGAGCTAGTGAACCAAGTCCTTGACGAAATTGGCATCGACATCAACTCAGAGGTATCAATGCTGTCACACAATTATTATGTTTATCCTGCCATATTATAGGTTGCTAATAGTAGTATGACACTGATTTTCTGCTCTAAAACCCAGCTTGTCAAGGCTCCTGCGACTGCAGTTTCCAAGCCAGTTGCAGCGGGAAAGGTTCCTGCTCAAGCTGAAGCTGCCGGTGGGATGGATGGTGGCATAGATGATGACTTGCAGGCGCGGCTTGATAATCTGAGGAAGATGTGATGATTAGATTTTGACAAAAATATCCCTTCACTTTGTCTGTAGTTTTGTACGAAATATATAGCCACTTGGGCAAATCCTGTTGACATGTCATTGGCAGTATGTTTGGCGTTGATGTATATAGAGAATGTCCTGAATGTGGTGCCACACATCAGGAGGATTTGTGTTTTCTCCTTAATCCGAATCAGTTCCCTTTGGTTACAGTTTTGAAGCTGTTGTTCCTGCTGACTACGTTGTGTTTGCCTTATTTGGCGTTCATATTGATTTTTGCGGGGATTCGTTACTGATGAGTACTGAAATACCAATACTTTACCCTGTCTTCTTTGTGGTGCTTGTGCACGATGAAGGGAAACGTGTGACAAGAATCGTGTGACAGTTCTTGTCAAACTAAACCCTTCCTGTGTCATAAAAATAAACGGGGTGCTATAGTGGAATGCAATGCCTTTTTTCAAAAAAAAAAACATAGTGGAATGCAATGCGACGCAAGGCAAAACCGGAAAATGATTCAGGAGTAGAAGAGAGAGACTAGTGAAGCATCCATCCAACTCGTTACAGTAGCCTCGTGGTCTCGTGGGCGCAGAAGCTTGAGTCCGTTGTGGGGAAAGGCAGCAGAAGCTAGCAGCAATGTCAGGCGGTGGCCGAGAAAGGGAGCGCGGCAGAGCGGACACGGAGGCACTCGCTGACATTGGCGGTCATCGATTGGTCAATAGGCCTCGCGCCTTGACATATGTGTTTCGTTTCAAAACTGATGGATCCCGTTCCATTTCGTGCGTAATCGTGCGTGCTGTGGATGGACCGATGGAGGCTAACGAACGATTGATCGACGACATGTACGTACGTGCTCAAAGAGATTCCGTCTCCTTCAGGCAAGCCAGACGAACTGATTCGGCCAGTAATAACCCAAGGCTCTCGAGGGAGTCTAATTAAGAAAAACATCTCGTGCAGCCTTTGCTCGGTGTGGGAGCACAACAGCCGTTGCTCGGCGTCGGAGCACAGCCGCTGTTGGTCCAAGTCGGAGCACAACCGCTGCGCTGCTCCTCTTTTCGACGAAGGATGATGAAGAACAGTCTCAGCATGCCCACGATGAAGAGCAGGACGATGAGGATGATGGCGAACGTGGGGTCGTAGCCGTGCGATCCGGCGCCGGCGAGCGCCCGAGTGCTGACCTGCGATCCGCCACCGGAGCTGCCGCCCATCTCGACGAAAAAAGGGCACGGGAAAGCTTGTCAGGCTGGGGTAGCTTAGGATGGTGAGCTTACGACTGCTCCGACCACTACTATCGTAGCAAGGGAGAAGTTACTACGACATGCTTGTACTTAAAGGGAGCCGTACGGCAGTTACGATGAGCTTGTACTTGTTACGATTCGATCAAGAGAGGATACGATCGATGTCTTGGCTTTGCTCTGTATCCCTTTTTGTTTTATTTCTTGTCGATTGATCGTTGAGATCAACAAGCAGAATAAATTTCCGATCGATGACAGAATAAACAAGCCGAGGCAGACCACCACTCCAGTCACGGTGACTGAAGAGAGTGGATACAGTGGTTTCATCGATGGATGTATCGCGAGACGGCTACAAAGTACTCCCTCCCTCCCTCCGTGATTTCAATCGACTGGGTAATTCACAAAATTAAGAGCTAAGTTTTCAGAGATTTAAATACCAATTTAAATTATGCAAACACAGGAACAGAGCACGCATGAGCAAAAGCAGAAGCACACAAGGATTTCCTTCAGAAAAACGGACACGTACGTACGTCTGACTCCGCCGAGTATTACGTAGTCCACTGCCTTATTAGGTACTACGTACGTGGCTCAGGCGGCGGCGTGGGCAGCAGGTTGTAGCGGCGGGCAGCACCCGGACGGCCTCGCCGTCGGCCATGCACACCGCGCACCTGCCGTCCACCTGCTGCTGCTTGCAGGAGCGGAGGCAGTGTATGACCACCGCGACGACGAGTAACAACAACAACAAGAAGATGAGGGGGAGAGCTACCGTGAGACAGATCGACAGGAGTTGCAATGCCGCGTCGTCGCCGGCGCTGCCCTGCGGCGGCGGCGCGTAGGCCGCTCCGACGCCCGGCGTCCCTGCTTCTCCTGCCGCCGACACGGCTGCAAAGTAGAACAAGAACAAAGGACAACAGAAGTTCTTCTTTTCTATAATTCGATTTGATGATCGTGGGTGTACAATGCAACGAAACCTCTCTGCTCTCTCTGTATTATATAAACAAGAGAAAATAACAACCGAGGAAATAAATCTCTTCTTCACGATTTCACTCCTAAGGTAGCTGAATAAGCATACCTAATCAGTTGATACTTGATAGGCGGCAAGTGCCCTGCAGTAATACAAAGGAAATGTGACCATTTTTCAGCATTTGCCAGGTCTTGATAATGGAATAAAATTGGTTGTATGCTTTGGCGGCACGTGCCGTCGCAAAATGTCCACCCGAAAAAACGCAACCAAACCAAGGGATTTCGAATCTCTTCTCTTACTATCCCAACGCGGTCGCGTTCGCGGGTCGTGGAGATATCCACATCGACCCGTTAACGACGACCGCCCGATAGGATCCATCTGAGTTTACGAGCCGTTCGATCGGGTCGGGTAATTTCCTCCTAACCCGAAAGTTCGCGAACTCTCGCGCCCGCTTCCTCTTCCACAGGAACCGCCGCCACGCCCTTCTCCCTTCGCCCGACGGCGGCGGCGCCGCCAACTTGCTTCCAAGTGCCGCCGAAACTCTGTCCGCCTGTCGTATCTCCGCACATCATCTCTTCTCTTTCCATCTGTCGATCCCCAACCAACAGAACGTGAAGGAAGCCAACGCTATGGAGGTGAGGTCCCTGCTGCGGCGGCTCGATCCCCTGCCGGCTGCCGCATCTCCTCTTGACATTCCCCTCCCCCTTTTCCCGTCAAGTAGGCACGGCGACTCGCGAATTCTCTCGACCGATGAGAAACTCAATCACCTTCCTCCTCACTTCGTCATCATCTGTTGATCGCGGCGCCGCTGCCGCATCACTTGCCGTCGTCGATCTGCAGCTGCGCCTCTCCCCTACATATTGCGAGTGCCTCAGAGTCAGCAAGCATGCACTGGTGGAACCAAGGTACACCCCGCTCAGTTTATCTCCACTCCCTACGTGACTCAAAAAGTATATCTCAATCTACTAGCTTCTGTAAGCTGCGGTGATTAAATTGCTAAAGTGTGGTGTCTGTCGCACTTCGTCCTTATTTATTTTCATGCTCACCAATTGTTTGATGTAATGCCAAGGCAGACTACATGCCAATATTTCCTAAACAAATGTTAGTTCATCAGTTTGTCAATTTTACAGGATGATTGGTGTTGTTAAACTATTATAAAATTTTAAAGTGCTTCTGGACTTTGTCTATCCTCAGCATAGAACTATTCAGAAAAAGTCTCAGCTCAATTAAGTTTAGCTTGAATAGCAAATTCAGCTTATAGACCAATGTCACTGCGTGGGAGATGCTGTCCACCTGTAAAATCCTCACCATACAACTTGAGGTAGAAACTTCAAACAGTTACTAATAAACATTTTCACAACAATTTGTTCATTTGGCCCAGGAATATGGTTTGATTATTACAAATGAAATTGTACTGCAAGTTATGTCGTTTGGCATATTTTGTTGGCTACACCAATTGATAGTACAATTTTTCACATGATATTTCATTTGCAGATTAGATTAGGCCTGCAAAGTGTGAATTTTCTCAAAGAGTCCTGAAGTGCAGACAACTACTACAAAATCTTAACAGAATGAACAAAAACTGTAGCTATAATTTGATATCGGTAATTAAGTAATAGCCCCAAAACCCTTTGCTTCCTCGAATTGCCCTATAACTCCAAGTGCATGAATGTTTTTTAAGTTATCCAGTGGGAATATAAATATGGAATTAGTTTCGGTATGGTACATAAATTTGAATGTGTTGCTACATAAAAAAGATTAGATTACTAAAGCTACCGAGATTTGTTTGAAGCTATCGAGTGCATCTCACATATCATTCCACAAACTTATTGGAGATTTACACTAGGTATTGGAGATGTAGCCATATCTCATGACACTGTTACTGGTTGTTGAAAAGTATGATTTATTGGCTAGCACTATTAAGTGAAGATATTGCCATCACAGAGAGTGATCTAAAGATACGGACTGCGCGCAGTATGATAGATGGGCTGTCCAACACATTCCATGTACTGGAAACTGAGCAGTACAAGTCTCTGTGTGTTAGAACCAGAAATTCCGAGCATTTTTATGTCTTTATAACATGACATGCAAGATAGCTGAACTCTGCAAACAGATTCAGTAGTAATGTTATGGCATTTTTCCTTCCAGTCTTCACACAATAACTTTGTAAACTAAGCGAATAGCTGCTTCTCAAATATATGTCTTCTTAACATGACATGCAAGATGTATGTCTTGAAATATGCAAACAGATTCAGTAGTAGAGTTATGGCGTTTTCCCTTCTACTCTGCAACACAGATTCAGTAGTTTGAGAAGCCATCATGTAACTTGTAAAACTTGTTCATGAAATTCACACGTCATGTTGCTGCTGAAGTATTGTGGGATATGTTTCCAATTCTATCCGGTCCTTTTTAAGATTCCAGCATTGCATGACAAATATTGTAACCTTCCTCTATGTGGTATAATGCTTACACTGCAGATGCCCTGTGCAGGTTCCTTATAAATATTAGCTTCTAACTTATGATTAGGGGGCCTTTCTCTAAATATATATTCGCTTCTCATGTTATCTTTTGAAATGCCTAATATTTGCTACTGAACAAAATACTGTAAATCTCAGGCCCCTAAAAGAAATTAGACTTCAGTTAATAAAAAATGGCTATCGCTGAGATCAGAAACATGTGTATGTAGAATTAACAGCTAAAAGCAATGAAGAAAGCATTCTGGAAGATACATGCTTTTGTAATCAGACGTTTTGTTTCCAATTCAACCATTGCAGAACAAGCTGCTGCCACCGTTCATGTTGTCATTTACAGCTGGTCTATGCAATGCATCTTTACTTCTCAGTTTATTAATTAAATTGAACAAGAATGCTTAGAGATAGATATATCAGTTGCAATTACAAACTGTAACAGTGTAGGCACATACAACATACTTGCACCACTCAACCGGTTGTATCAGGCCGCATACTAAGTTCAGTTTCTTCATTGCTTCCTTATGATTTGCCTGCGCATGTTTCTGATTAACATATTTGTCAAACTTTAGTGATTTTCTCTTATAACTGTGATCTGTATACTTAGAAGTAGTATTGTCCTTCAGTTAGTGATTTGGCAACGTGAATGAATTTTTAGCTGACTATATACATATAATGGTTCCTTGACTAAGTTCTGTGGATTTTGGTACAGATCAATAGGTGCATCGATGAACCTGTTCTCAAATAATTGGAATTAAACTGATCCATTGTTACAAGTATTGGAATTGAATTATTCTGATTCAAGAAACAAAGTTGAAGTTCATCAGCAGGCTTCACCTCAGGATCAAACACGAGATTTGAAATCCTTTACCCGCTGTTTAGTTTAATTACGAGTGTACACACCAAGGATTGCAATTCCGAAAAAACCAGACTTTCCGATTGCGAGAAAACCGGTCCAAAAAACCGAAAAAACCGAGCGGTATACCGGTTTCTTTCAAAACACAATGTAAATTTTTCCAAAAAAAACAAACTGGTTTGCTTACCGGACCAGACTGGAAAGTCCGGTTTCCATGGAAAACCGGCCGGTATCCGTCGGGATTGAAATCCCTGGTACACACACGTTTCTACTTGTATAGGAGTGATCTCTACATATTTACACGCAGAAGCAGTCACCAGTGAGCCGTTGCTCGATCGATCACTCGCTAGCTGCTGCTGCAGGACTAGGAGGAGCGCGCGGCAGAGCGGGCACGTGGCGCGCTCCCGCAGCCAGTCGCCGACGCATGCGGCGTGGAAGTAGTGCATGCACGCCGGCAACACCCTGACGGCCTCGCCGTCGACGAGCTCCGACAAACACACCCCGCACGCGGCCTCCCGCCACCCGTCCGCCCGCCGGTACGTGCACACCAGCGGGCCCACCGACCGCACCATCTCCACGGCCACCGTCGCCGGCGCCGGTCTGTCTCCCCCACGACGATGGCGAGGACGGCCAGGCTGAGGACCACGGCGATGACCGCCGTGTACTGCCGCGACAGCGCGGAGACGTGCAGCCGCTGGCTGCTCCCGCTGGTGTAGTGGTAGGTGGACATCGATCGAACGAGTCGCAGTAATTTTCGAAATGGCGAGACTATATAATCACCATATTGCGAACTGAAGGTTGTTCATCATCGTCATGGCTTCTTTATAGGGGGGACTACGACGCTTACGATGAGGAAGGATCAGTCACTTGTTGCCATCCATCAATCAATCCATGGAGAGCTGCCTCAAGGGATTCTTTTTTTTTTACCCCCTTCTCTAGAACGGACTGCTCGAAGGAACAATGGCATGGACCTCTCCGTTTCTTGGACGATCTGACTAGAGGACTAGTAGCAATTAACTGTGAATTTCGATCGTTACAAAAGGACTGGAGATTTGCTCGTTGTACAGACGGTAAATATTTGGGTGAAATTATTTGCGTCCCAGCCCTATGAATGCAAACATAATAAGCATGATGTTCTTCTCAGATGCTTGCAACTTTGGTGCAGTAGATTATGTTTTCATTCATAGCTCTCTTCTTAGATTTACTAGTGCATATGTAACTGATTTCTTAGTGTTATATTAGCATCAACAACCAAATTATCAGTGTGTGTGAAATGTTTTGATGTCTGTGTGTGTGAGAAGGGGGGAGGGGGCATGACCCCCTTTAGTCCTAAACTTCTGATGTCACAGATAACTAACCATCATATTGTAGATTAATCTTTTTTTTTTGCAACGACCCAGAAAAAGTCCGTATGCTATGAATTAATTTCAGATCACAAAAAATTAAACGAAACCAACAAATACTCTGTTTTGCTCTGGCTTGCTTCTCCTTAAAGCGAAACACAACAACCAACACTATGTTTCCTACGCCCAGCTCTGCCTCTGTCTCTATGGCTCTTAGGCCCTGTTTGGATCCATCTCTTAAACTTTTAGCTGGCTAGTTTTAGACACTGATAAATTGACTATTGAATATTGATGGTAATATAACACTAAGAAATCAGTTACATTTGTACTAGTAAAGCGTAGTAATTACCTGACTTGCCTCCACTAACCTGGAGCGCGAAGCTCCGTCACTGGCTGTCTTCTCATAGGCATGTGAATTGAAAGTAATACGATAACCAGGAGTTGTACATTAATGCACACAGGAACCCCCCAAAAGAATCCCCGAGTGATAGGAAAGCATCAGCAGTGTGGTAGCAGGAAGTTTTTTTTTATATACTTAGGGCGTGTCTGTATTTCGTCAAGAGCAAATTACAGACACAGAGGTCGGAAGACCCCAGAACATGCACTCTAACATGAAGAGTGTAGCAAAGTGGTGCACAACACCGAACACCAGACCGACAATCCTGCCAGTATAGAGGACACGCGTCCGAACAGGTTCGGGCATGTCTTGCACATGGCAGGAAGATAACCCTAGGGAACAACGACGGTGGAGCCCCGGAGCTGCTGTCGACGGGCTGGCTGCCGGAAGATCGCCGGATCCTCGCTGCGATAGCATCGTCGGTGAACATTGATATGGTTGAAATTCATCCTGACGCATGAGGAAGGCAAGCACACCAACTCTAGGTAGCGAATCACCTAGAACCAGACTTACTGAATCCGAGTCGCATCGGACTGAGCACCCGTAGCGGTCGTCGCCTGAAGAGGCTCGAGTACGGCGTGTCGTCGTCGTGGACGTCGAGGAGTCAGGTACTGTCGGAGAGGACGTGGCTCGATGTCGATGGCGTGATGGAGCATGATGTCGGTGAAGCTGAAGGTTGGTGCTTGAAGGAGCGCCGAGTGGGTGTCGCGGGGGCGTTGGTGTAGGCGGACCTCGACGGCGATTGGACCCCCTTTCCCGGACACGTCGATCGCCACTCATGGCGATGCATCCGGCGTAGGTGACGGGGTGGGGGAGTCGCTGTAGAGGAAGGCGGAGCGCGACGGGGCTGGATCCAAGTACGCCGCCAACGGATCTCGCGTAGGGACGCACAGATCTGATGGTGAACGGAAGGAAAGCTCGATGGCCGTCGCCAGCAGAGATGGAGGGCAGCGGGGATGGAGGGTCGAGGTAAGGACCTACTTCTACTTTATTTGGACTCACCTCCGACTCCCAGGTGCCGTCGATTGGAAGGATGCCGCCGGCGACGAGCTGAAGCTCGAGGACGGCGGCAATGGCGGTCCGGAGGAGGAGAGAGGAGAGACGACACATGGCCCACTAAACTCACAACTGGAGAGCAACTAAGCTACTACTACGCTAGATCTACTGGTGGGGGGCTTCCCTCTCCGTTCCGCCGCCGGCGAGGACGCCGGAGGGAGGGGAGGCGAGAGGAGGAGAGAGTCGTGAGCGTTCCCCTTCGTATTCACCGGTAGCAGGAAGTTGTATAATATCAAACAAAACAAATATTCCCACCTGATTTCGATTTTCCACCCAAAAAAATGGGCCAAACCAACGAATACTCCCTGTCTCTGCTCTGCTTCGCTTCCCCTGAAAGACGAAACAGAGCAACCAACACTGTGTTTCGTACGGCCTGCTCTGTCTCCTGGCTTGCTCTGTTCCGCCTTTCGCCTCGCCCCTGCCACTCTCTTTCTCTCTCGCCTCCGGTGAGTGAGCAACCGGCAGGCATGGCTGCCACCCCCAGCTAAGCTACAGAGGGAAGCTAATCTAGCTAGGTGCGGACGAGGATCTCCTCGAGGGAGACTGAGAATTGGTGGTGGTGGTGTTGGATATCGGAGGAGCTGTGCGCGGGCGTTGGCGTGGTCTCTGCACGGCACATGGGGCAGCTTGTGCTCCCGCGCAGCCACGTGTCGATGCAGTCGCCGTGGTAGTAGTGCATGCACTCGGGCAGCACGCGCACCGGCTCGCCGTCGGCGAAGTCCGCCAGGCACACGGCGCAAGTCGGCTCGCTCCACTTCTCCCCTTCCGCTGCCGATTCATCCTCCTCCTCCTTCCGGCCGTACGGGCGCACCACCGCAGCCTTGACCAGGTGCACCCGCGACGACGACATGTCCACGCTCTCCTCCTCCCTGCTTTCCTCTTCCTGTTGCTGCTCACCGCCAGCGGCAGAGGAATGGTGCTGCTGTCGGTGGCGGCGCCTCCGTTGGCTGTTGTTACGGCGGCAGGCGGCGAGAACGCAGTGGTGGTGCAGCAGGAGCACCACGGCGAAGCACATGACGCAGAGAAGCCCGATGAACACCGGCGTCGAGCTCATCGTCCTCCTTGCTTGCCAACACAGCCAGATGATCCTATAGCTACCTAGCTGCTGTGTAACGAGGTCGACGAGGTTTGGGACGTCGTCGTAGGTGAAGCAATTTGAGAGGCAGGCAGGCAGGCAGGCAACCGTTGGCCTTATGAGTACGAGCTGATGGCGCAAGGGGACAAAGAGGCCAGCAGCGATGGATTCGAGGGTGGATGCCTTTGATCGCTACCGTTCACGGATGTTTCTGCCGTTTCTTGGTCCCTTGTGTTTGGAACAAATGGCATGCTCTCTTGTCTGTCGGCTAAGTAGGTTGACATATGCAACAATTTCGCACACGAGACCCGATCAACTCAAGCCCCTTAATTATACTTTACTTTAGGAGGAGGAGTATTCATTTTGCAAAAAAAAAAGAAAAACATGGAATTCAAAATGTCTCTGGAGAAGAAGAATTAACTTGCTACACTAGAGTAATTATTTATCACGACGACTAACTGCACCGCTAGCAATTAAGAAATCTCCCCCTGCGTACACCATCTATATGGGTCGGTGTCGCTTCTTATTCAACTGACTGATTGATCCTAGCTAGCTAGTCCTGCGTGGGGCAGAAGACGACCTTGAGCTCCCTTGGCGCGATGCAGTCCTGCGGCGTGGCCTCCACGTCGGTCGCGTTCGTCCTCGTGTCCGGGCACACCTGCTTGAACGCCGCGGCCAACGTCGACGCCCCGGCGCCGCACCCGCCGCGGGGCGCCCTGGCGCCGCAGAGGTCGGCGGCGCAGCCCAGGGCCGGGCAGCGGCGGGCCCGCGCGC